>CATIWC010001007.1:0-37500 GCA_948472305.1 Vicia faba | reverse complement strand
AACCTAAAATTTGATGATGGAGAAGAAGAAAAATATTGAAATTGTTTACATATATTATACTATAATACAATATGAATATGGTGAATAAATACACCATCGAGCCTCATTATATAATTTTTATTATTAACAATGTATATGAAATATGTGTCATCAATTAATAGTATTTTAACTTAGTTTCTTAGTGATGAAGTAACCTAAAATTTGGTGATGGAGAAGTAGAAAAATATTCAAATTGTTTACATCTATAATACCATAATACAATATGAATATGGTGAATAAATATACTATCGAGTCTCATTATATAATTTTAATTATTATCAATGTATATGAAATATGTGTCATTAATTAATAGTCTTTTAACTTAGTTTCTTAGTGATGAAGAAACCTGAAATTTGGTGATGGAGAAGAAGAAAATATTGAAATTGTTTACATATATTACACCATAATACAATATGAATACTGTGAATAAATATACTATCGAGCCTCATTATATAATTTGAATCATTAACAATGTATATGACAAATGTGTCATTAATTAATAATCTTTTAACTTAGTTTCTTAGCGATGAAGTAACCTAAAATTTGATGATGGAGAAGAAGTAAAATATTGAAATTGTTTACATATATTATACTATAATACAATATGAATATGGTGAATAAATACACTATCGAGCCTCATTATATAAATTTTATTATTAACAATGTATATGAAATATGTGTCATCAATTAATAGTATTTTAACTTAGTTTCTTAGTGATGAAGTAACCTAAAATTTGGTGATGGAGAAGTAGAAAAATATTGAAATTGTTTACATCTATAATACCATAATACAATATGAATATGGTGAATAAATATACTATCGAGCCTCATTATATAATTTTAATTATGATCAATGTATATGAAATATGTGTCATTAATTAATAGTCTTTTAACTTAGTTTCTTAATGATAAAGAAACCTAAAATTTGGTGATGGAAAAGAAGAAAATATTGAAATTGTTTACATCTGTTATCCCATAATACAATATGAATATGGTGAATAAATATACTATTGAGCCTCATTATATAATTTGAATCATTAACAATGTATATGACAAATGTGTCATTAATTAATAATCTTTTAACTTAGTTTCTTAGCGATGAAGTAACCTAAAATTTGATGATGGAGAAGAAGAAAAATATTGAAATTGTTTACATATATTATACTATAATACAATATGAATATGGTGAATAAATACACCATCGAGCCTCATTATATAATTTTTATTATTAACAATGTATATGAAATATGTGTCATCAATTAATAGTATTTTAACTTAGTTTCTTAGTGATGAAGTAACCTAAAATTTGGTGATGGAGAAGTAGAAAAATATTCAAATTGTTTACATCTATAATACCATAATACAATATGAATATGGTGAATAAATATACTATCGAGTCTCATTATATAATTTTAATTATTATCAATGTATATGAAATATGTGTCATTAATTAATAGTCTTTAACTTAGTTTCTTAGTGATGAAGAAACCTGAAATTTGGTGATGGAGAAGAAGAAAATATTGAAATTGTTTACATATATTACACCATAATACAATATGAATACTGTGAATAAATATACTATCGAGCCTCATTATATAATTTGAATCATTAACAATGTATATGACAAATGTGTCATTAATTAATAATCTTTTAACTTAGTTTCTTAGCGATGAAGTAACCTAAATTTTGATGATGGAGAAGAAGTAAAATATTGAAATTGTTTACATATATTATACTATAATACAATATGAATATGGTGAATAAATACACTATCGAGCCTCATTATATAAATTTTATTATTAACAATGTATATGAAATATGTGTCATCAATTAATAGTATTTTAACTTAGTTTCTTAGTGATGAAGTAACCTAAAATTTGGTGATGGAGAAGTAGAAAAATATTGAAATTGTTTACATCTATAATACCATAATACAATATGAATATGGTGAATAAATATACTATCGAGTCTCATTATATAATTTTAATTATTATCAATGTATATGAAATATGTGTCATTAATTAATAGTCTTTAACTTAGTTTCTTAGTGATGAAGAAACCTGAAATTTGGTGATGGAGAAGAAGAAAATATTGAAATTGTTTACATATATTATACCATAATACAATATGAATACTGTGAATAAATATACTATCGAGCCTCATTATATAATTTGAATCATTAACAATGTATATGACAAATGTGTCATTAATTAATAATCTTTTAACTTAGTTTTCTTAGCGATGAAGTAACCTAAAATTTGATGATGGAGAAGAAGAAAAATATTGAAATTGTTTACATATATTATACTATAATACAATATGAATATGGTGAATAAATACACCATCGAGCCTCATTATATAAATTTTATTATTAACAATGTATATGAAATATGTGTCATCAATTAATAGTATTTTAACTTAGTTTCTTAGTGATGAAGTAACCTAAAATTTGGTGATGGAGAAGTAGAAAAATATTCAAATTGTTTACATCTATAATACCATAATACAATATGAATATGGTGAATAAATATACTATCGAGTCTCATTATATAATTTTAATTATTATCAATGTATATGAAATATGTGTCATTAATTAATAGTCTTTTAACTTAGTTTCTTAGTGATGAAGAAACCTGAAATTTGGTGATGGAGAAGAAGAAAATATTGAAATTGTTTACATATATTACACAATAATACAATATGAATACTGTGAATAAATATACTATCGAGCCTCATTATATAATTTGAATCATTAACAATGTATATGACAAATGTGTCATTAATTAATAATCTTTTAACTTAGTTTCTTAGCGATGAAGTAACCTAAAATTTGATGATGGAGAAGAAGTAAAATATTGAAATTGTTTACATATATTATACTATAATACAATATGAATATGGTGAATAAATACACTATCGAGCCTCATTATATAAATTTTATTATTAACAATGTATATGAAATATGTGTCATCAATTAATAGTATTTTAACTTAGTTTCTTAGTGATGAAGTAACCTAAAATTTGGTGATGGAGAAGTAGAAAAATATTCAAATTGTTTACATCTATAATACCATAATACAATATGAATATGGTGAATAAATATACTATCGAGCCTCATTATATAATTTTAATTATGATCAATGTATATGAAATATGTGTCATTAATTAATAGTCTTTTAACTTAGTTTCTTAATGATAAAGAAACCTAAAATTTGGTGATGGAAAAGAAGAAAATATTGAAATTGTTTACATCTGTTATCCCATAATACAATATTAATATGGTGAATAATATACTATTGAGCCTCATTATATAATTTGAATCATTAACAATGTATATGACAAATGTGTCATTAATTAATAATCTTTTAACTTAGTTTCTTAGCGATGAAGTAACCTAAAATTTGATGATGGAGAAGAAGAAAAATATTGAAATTGTTTACATATATTATACTATAATACAATATGAATATGGTGAATAAATACACCATCGAGCCTCATTATATAATTTTTATTATTAACAATGTATATGAAATATGTGTCATCAATTAATAGTATTTTAACTTAGTTTCTTAGTGATGAAGTAACCTAAAATTTGGTGATGGAGAAGTAGAAAAATATTGAAATTGTTTACATCTATAATACCATAATACAATATGAATATGGTGAATAAATATACTATCGAGTCTCATTATATAATTTTAATTATTATCAATGTATATGAAATATGTGTCATTAATTAATAGTCTTTTAACTTAGTTTCTTAGTGAAGAAGAAACCTGAAATTTGGTGATGGAGAAGAAGAAAATATTGAAATTGTTTACATATATTATACCATAATACAATATGAATACTGTGAATAAATATACTATCGAGCCTCATTATATAATTTGAATCATTAACAATGTATATGACAAATGTGTCATTAATTAATAATCTTTTAACTTAGTTTCTTAGCGATGAAGTAACCTAAAATTTGATGATGGAGAAGAAGTAAAATATTGAAATTGTTTACATATATTATACTATAATACAATATGAATATGGTGAATAAATACACTAACGAGCCTCATTATATAAATTTTATTATTAACAATGTATATGAAATATGTGGTCATCAATTAATAGTATTTTAACTTAGTTTCTTAGTGATGAAGTAACCTAAAATTTGGTGATGGAGAAGTAGAAAAATATTCAAATTGTTTACATCTATAATACCATAATACAATATGAATATGGTGAATAAATATACTATCGAGCCTCATTATATAATTTTAATTATCATCAATGTATATGAAATATGTGTCATTAGTTAATAGTCTTTTAACTTAGTTTATTAGTGATGAAGAAACCTAAAATTTGGTGATGGAGAAGAAGAAAATATTGAAATTGTTTACATATATTATACCATAATAAATTATGAATACTGTGAATAAATATACTATCGAGCCTCATTATATAATTTGAATTATTAACAATGTATATGACAAATGTGTCATTAATTAATAATCTTTTAACTTAGTTTCTTAGCGATGAAGTAACCTAAAATTTGATGATGGAGAAGAAGAAAAATATTGAAATTGTTTACATATATTATGCTATAATACAATATGAATATGGTGAATAAATACACCATCGAGCCTCATTATATAATTTTTATTATTAACAATGTATATGAATATGTGTCATCAATTAATAGAATTTTAACTTAGTTTCTTAGTGATGAAGTAACCTAGAATTTGGTGATGGAGAAGTAGAAAAATATTGAAATTGTTTACATCTATAATACCATAATACAATATGAATATGGAGAATAAATATACTATCGAGTCTCATTGTATAATTTTAATTATTATCAATGTATATGAAATATGTGTCATTAATTAATAGTCTTTTGACTTAGTTTCTTAGTGATAAAGAAACCTAAAATTTGGTGATGGAAAAGAAGAAAATATTGAAATTTTTTACATCTGTTATCCCATAATACAATATGAATATGGTGAATAAATATACTATCGAGCCTGATTATATAATTTGAATCATTAACAATGTATATGACAAATGTGTCATTAATTAATAATCTTTTAACTTAGTTTCTTAGCGATGAAGTAACCTAAAATTTGATGATGGAGAAGAAGAAAAATATTGAATTGTTTACATATATTATCCTATAATACAATATGAATATGGTGAATAAATACACCATCGAGCCTCATTATATAATTTTTATTATTAACAATGTATATGAAATATGTGTCATCAATTAATAGTATTTTAACTTAGTTTCTTAGTGATGAAGTAACCTGGAATTTCGTGATGGAGAAGTAGAAAAATATTAAAATTGTTTACATCTATAATACCATAATACAATATGAATATGGTGAATAAATATACTATCGAGTCTCATTATATAATTTTAATTATTATCAATGTATATGAAATATTTGTCATTAATTAATAGTCTTTAAACTTAGTTTCTTAATGATAAAGAAACCTAAAATTTGGTGATGGAAAAGAAGAAAATATTGAAATTGTTTACATTTGTTATCCCATAATACAATATGAATATGGTGAATAAATATACTATTGAGCCTCATTATATAATTTGAATCATTAACAATGTATATGACAAATGTGTCATTAAGTAATAATCTTTTAACTTAGTTTCTTAGCGATGTAGTAACCTAAAATTTGATGATGGAGAAGAAGAAAAATATTGAAATTGTTTACATATATTATACTATAATACAATATGAATATGTTGAATAAATACAACATCGAGCCTCATTATATAATTTTTATTCTTAACAATGTATATGAAATATGTGTCATCAATTAATAGTATTTTAACTTAGTTTCTTAGTGATGAAGTAACCTGGAATTTCGTGATGGAGAAGTTGAAAAATATTAAAATTGTTTACATCTATAATACCATAATACAATATGAATATGGTGAATAAATATACTATCGAGTCTCATTATATAATTTTAATTATTATCAATGTATATAAAATATTTGTCATTAATTAATAGTCTTTTAACTTAGTTTCTTAATGATAAAGAAACCTAAAATTTGGTGATGGAAAAGAAGAAAATATTGAAATTGTTTACATCTGTTATCCCATAATACAATATGAATATGGTGAATAAATATACTATTGAGCCTCATTATATAATTTGAATCATTAACAATGTATATGACAAATGTGTCATTAATTAATAATCTTTTAACTTAGTTTCTTAGCGATGTAGTAACCTAAAATTTGATGAAGGAGAAGAAGAAAAATATTGAAATTGTTTACATATATTATACTATAATACAATATGAATATGGTGAATAAATACACCATCGAGCCTCATTATATAATTTTTATTATTAACAATGTATATGAAATATGTGTCATCAATTAATAGTATTTTAACTTAGTTTCTTAGTGATGAAGTAACCTAAAATTTGGTGATGGAGAAGTAGAAAAATATTCAAATTGTTTACATCTATAATACCATAATACAATATGAATATGGTGAATAAATATACTATCGAGTCTCATTATATAATTTTAATTATTATCAATGTATATGAAATATGTGTCATTAATTAATAGTCTTTTAACTTAGTTTCTTAGTGATGAAGAAACCTGAAATTTGGTGATGGAGAAGAAGAAAATATTGAAATTGTTTACATATATTACACCATAATACAATATGAATACTGTGAATAAATATACTATCGAGCCTCATTATATAATTTGAATCATTAACAATGTATATGACAAATGTGTCATTAATTAATAATCTTTTAACTTAGTTTCTTAGCGATGAAGTAACCTAAAATTTGATGATGGAGAAGAAGTAAAATATTGAAATTGTTTACATATATTATACTATAATACAATATGAATATGGTGAATAAATACACTATCGAGCCTCATTATATAAATTTTATTATTAACAATGTATATGAAATATGTGTCATCAATTAATAGTATTTTAACTTAGTTTCTTAGTGATGAAGTAACCTGAAATTTGGTGATGGAGAAGTAGAAAAATATTGAAATTGTTTACATCTATAATACCATTAATACAATATGAATATGGTGAATAAATATACTATCGAGTCTCATTATATAATTTTAATTATTATCAATGTATATGAAATATGTGTCATTAATTAATAGTCTTTTAACTTAGTTTCTTAGTGATGAAGAAACCTGAAATTTGGTGATGCAGAAGAAGAAAATATTGAAATTGTTTACATATATTATACCATAATACAATACGAATACTGTGAATAATTATACTATCGAGCCTCATTATTTAATTTGAATCATTAACAATGTATATGACAAATGTGTCATTAATTAATAATCTTTTAACTTAGTTTCTTAGCGATGAAGTAACCTAAAATTTGATGATGGAGAAGAAGTAAAATATTGAAATTGTTTACATATATTATACTATAATACAATATGAATATGGTGAATAAATACACTATCGAGCCTCATTATATAAATTTTATTATTAACAATGTATATGAAATATGTGTCATCAATTAATAGTATTTTAACTTAGTTTCTTAGTGATGAAGTAACCTGAAATTTGGTGATGGAGAAGTAGAAAAATATTGAAATTGTTTACATCTATAATACCATAATACAATATGAATATGGTGAATAAATATACTATCGAGTCTCATTATATAATTTTAATTATTATCAATGTATATGAAATATGTGTCATTAATTAATAGTCTTTTAACTTAGTTTCTTAGTGATGAAGAAACCTGAAATTTGGTGATGCAGAAGAAGAAAATATTGAAATTGTTTACATATATTATACCATAATACAATACGAATACTGTGAATAATTATACTATCGAGCCTCATTATTTAATTTGAATCATTAACAATGTATATGACAAATGTGTCATTAATTAATAATCTATTAACTTAGTTTCTTAGCGATGTAGTAACCTAAAATTTGATGATGGAGAAGAAGAAAAATATTGAAATTGTTTACATATATTATACTATAATACAATATGAATATGGTGAATAAATACACCATCGAGCCTCATTATATAATTTTTATATTAACAATGTATATGAAATATGTGTCATCAATTAATAGTATTTTAACTTAGTTTCTTAGTGATGAAGTAACCTAAAATTTGGTGATGGAGAAGTAGAAAAATATAGAAATTGTTTACATCTATAATACCATAATACAATATGAATATGGTGAATAAATATACTATCGAGTCTCATTATATAATTTTAATTATTATCAATGTATATGAAATATGTGTCATTAATTAATAGTCTTTTAACTTAGTTTCTTAGTGATGAAGAAACCTGAAATTTGGTGATGGAGAAGAAGAAAATATTGAAATTGTTTACATATATTACACCATAATACAATATGAATACTGTGAATAAATATACTATCGAGCCTCATTATATAATTTGAATCATTAACAATGTATATGACAAATATGTCATTAATTAATAATCTTTTAACTTAGTTTCTTAGCGATGAAGTAACCTAAAATTTGATGATGGAGAGAAGTAAAATATTGAAATTGTTTACATATATTATACTATAATACAATATGAATATGGTGAATAAATACACTATCGAGCCTCATTATATAAATTTTATTATTAACAATGTATATGAAATATGTGTCATCAATAATAGTATTTTAACTTAGTTTCTTAGTGATGAAGTAACCTAAAATTTGGTGATGGAGAAGTAGAAAAATATTCAAATTGTTTACATCTATAATACCATAATACAATATGAATATGGTGAATAAATATACTATCGAGCCTCATTATATAATTTTAATTATGATCAATGTATATGAAATATGTGTCATTAATTAATAGTCTTTTAACTTAGTTTCTTAATGATAAAGAAACCTAAAATTTGGTGATGGAAAAAGAGAAAATATTGAAATTGTTTACATCTGTTATCCCATAATACAATATGAATATGGTGAATAAATATACTATTGAGCCTCATTATATAATTTGAATCATTAACAATGTATATGACAAATGTGTCATTAATTAATAATCTTTTAACTTAGTTTCTTAGCGATGAAGTAACCTAAAATTTGATGATGGAGAAGAAGAAAAATATTGAAATTGTTTACATATATTATACTATAATACAATATGAATATGGTGAATAAATACACCATCGAGCCTCATTATATAATTTTTATTATTAACAATGTATATGAAATATGTGTCATCAATTAATAGTATTTTAACTTAGTTTCTTAGTGATGAAGTAACCTAAAATTTGGTGATGGAGAAGTAGAAAAATATTCAAATTGTTTACATCTATAATACCATAATACAATATGAATATGGTGAATAAATATACTATCGAGTCTCATTATATAATTTTAATTATTATCAATGTATATGAAATATGTGTCATTAATTAATAGTCTTTTAAACTTAGTTTCTTAGTGAAGAAGAAACCTGAAATTTGGTGATGGAGAAGAAGAAAATATTGAAATTGTTTACATATATTATACCATAATACAATATGAATACTGTGAATAAATATACTATCGAGCCTCATTATATAATTTGAATCATTAACAATGTATATGACAAATGTGTCATTAATTAATAATCTTTTAACTTAGTTTCTTAGCGATGAAGTAACCTAAAATTTGATGATGGAGAAGAAGTAAAATATTGAAATTGTTTACATATATTATACTATAATACAATATGAATATGGTGAATAAATACACTATCGAGCCTCATTATATAAATTTTATTATTAACAATGTATATGAAATATGTGTCATCAATTAATAGTATTTTAACTTAGTTTCTTAGTGATGAAGTAACCTAAAATTTGGTGATGGAGAAGTAGAAAAATATTCAAATTGTTTACATCTATAATACCATAATACAATATGAATATGGAGAATAAATATACTATCTAGTCTCATTATATAATTTTAATTATCATCAATGTATATGAAATATGTGTCATTAATTAATAGTCTTTTGACTTAGTTTCTTAGTGATAAAGAAACCTAAAATTTGGTGATGGAAAAGAAGAAAATATTGAAATTGTTTACATCTGTTATCCCATAATACAATATGAATATGGTGAATAAATATACTATCGAGCCTGATTATATAATTTGAATCATTAACAATGTATATGACAAATGTGTCATTAATTAATAATCTTTTAACTTAGTTTCTTAGCGATGAAGTAACCTAAAATTTGATGATGGAGAAGAAGAAAAAATATTGAAATTGTTTACATATATTATCCTATAATACAATATGAATATGGTGAATAAATACACCATCGAGCCTCATTATATAATTTTTATTATTAACAATGTATATGAAATATGTGTCATCAATTAATAGTATTTTAACTTAGTTTCTTAGTGATGAAGTAACCTGGAATTTCGTGATGGAGAAGTAGAAAAATATTAAAATTGTTTACATCTATAATACCATAATACAATATGAATATGGTGAATAAATATACTATCGAGTCTCATTATATAATTTTAATTATTATCAATGTATATGAAATATTTGTCATTAATTAATAGTCTTTTAACTTAGTTTCTTAATGATAAAGAAACCTAAAATTTGGTGATGGAAAAGAAGAAAATATTGAAATTGTTTACATTTGTTATCCCATAATACAATATGAATATGGTGAATAAATATACTATTGAGCCTCATTATATAATTTGAATCATTAACAATGTATATGACAAATGTGTCATTAATTAATAATCTTTTAACTTAGTTTCTTAGCGATGTAGTAACCTAAAATTTGATGATGGAGAAGAAGAAAAATATTGAAATTGTTTACATATATTATACTATAATACAATATGAATATGTTGAATAAATACAACATCGAGCCTCATTATATAATTTTTATTATTAACAATGTATATGAAATATGTGTCATCAATTAATAGTATTTTAACTTAGTTTCTTAGTGATGAAGTAACCTGGAATTTCGTGATGGAGAAGTAGAAAAATATTAAAATTGTTTACATCTATAATACCATAATACAATATGAATATGGTGAATAAATATACTATCGAGTCTCATTATATAATTTTAATTATTATCAATGTATATGAAATATTTGTCATTAATTAATAGTCTTTTAACTTAGTTTCTTAATGATAAAGAAACCTAAAATTTGGTGATGGAAAAGAAGAAAATATTGAAATTGTTTACATCTGTTATCCCATAATACAATATGAATATGGTGAATAAATATACTATTGAGCCTCATTATATAATTTGAATCATTAACAATGTATATGACAAATGTGTCATTAATTAATAATCTTTTAACTTAGTTTCTTAGCGATGTAGTAACCTAAAATTTGATGATGGAGAAGAAGAAAAATATTGAAATTGTTTACATATATTATACTATAATACAATATGAATATGGTGAATAAATACACCATCGAGCCTCATTTTATAATTTTTATTATTAACAATGTATATGAAATATGTGTCATCAATTAATAGTATTTTAACTTAGTTTCTTAGTGATGAAGTAACCTAAAATTTGGTGATGGAGAAGTAGAAAAATATTGAAATTGTTTACATCTATAATACCATAATACAATATGAATATGGTGAATAAATATACTATCGAGTCTCATTATATAATTTTAATTATTATCAATGTATATGAAATATGTGTCATTAATTAATAGTCTTTTAACTTAGTTTCTTAGTGATGAAGAAACCTGAAATTTGGTGATGGAGAAGAAGAAAATATTGAAATTGTTTACATATATTATACCATAATACAATATGAATACTGTGAATAAATATACTATCGAGCCTCATTATATAATTTGAATCATTAACAATGTATATGACAAATGTGTCATTAATTAATAATCTTTTAACTTAGTTTCTTAGCGATGAAGTAACCTAAAATTTGATGATGGAGAAGAAGAAAAATATTGAAATTGTTTACATATATTATACTATAATACAATATGAATATGGTGAATAAATACACTATCGAGCCTCATTATATAAATTTTATTATTAACAATGTATATGAAATATGTGTCATCAATTAATAGTATTTTAACTTAGTTTCTTAGTGATGAAGTAACCTGAAATTTGGTGATGGAGAAGTAGAAAAATATTGAAATGTTTACATCTATAATACCATAATACAATATGAATATGGTGAATAAATATACTATCGAGTCTCATTATATAATTTTAATTATTATCAATGTATATGAAATATGTGTCATTAATTAATAGTCTTTTAACTTAGTTTCTTAGTGATGAAGAAACCTGAAATTTGGTGATGCAGAAGAAGAAAATATTGAAATTGTTTACATATATTATACCATAATACAATACGAATACTGTGAATAATTATACTATCGAGCCTCATTATTTAATTTGAATCATTAACAATGTATCTGACAAATGTGTCATTAATTAATAATCTATTAACTTAGTTTCTTAGCGATGTAGTAACCTAAAATTTGATGATGGAGAAGAAGAAAAATATTGAAATTGTTTACATATATTATACTATAATACAATATGAATATGGTGAATAAATACACCATCGAGCCTCATTATATAATTTTAATTATTATCAATGTATATGAAATATGTGTCATTAATTAATAGTCTTTTAACTTAGTTTCTTAGTGATGAAGAAACCTGAAATTTGGTGATGCAGAAGAAGAAAATATTGAAATTGTTTACATATATTATACCATAATACAATACGAATACTGTGAATAATTATACTATCGAGCCTCATTATATAATTTGAATCATTAACAATGTATATGACAAATATGTCATTAATTAATAATCTTTTAACTTAGTTTCTTAGCGATGAAGTAACCTAAAATTTGATGATGGAGAAGAAGTAAAATATTGAAATTGTTTACATCTATAATACCATAATACAATATGAATATGGTGAATAAATACACTATCGAGCCTCATTATATAAATTTTATTATTAACAATGTATATGAAATATGTGTCATCAATTAATAGTAATTTTAACTTAGTTTCTTAGTGATGAAGTAACCTAAAATTTGGTGATGGAGAAGAAGTAAAATATTGAAATTGTTTACATCTATAATACCATAATACAGTATGAATATGGTGAATAAATATACTATCGAGTCTCATTATATAATTTTAATTATTATCAATGTATATGAAATATGTGTCATTAATTAATAGTCTTTTAACTTAGTTTCTTAGTGATGAAGAAACCTGAAATTTGGTGATGCAGAAGAAGAAAATATTGAAATTGTTTACATATATTATACCATAATACAATACGAATACTGTGAATAATTATACTATCGAGCCTCATTATATAATTTGAATCATTAACAATGTATATGACAAATATGTCATTAATTAATAATCTTTTAACTTAGTTTCTTAGCGATGAAGTAACCTAAAATTTGATGATGGAGAAGAAGTAAAATATTGAAATTGTTTACATATATTATACTATAATACAATATGAATATGGTGAATAAATACACTATCGAGCCTCATTATATAAATTTTATTATTAACAATGTATATGAAATATGTGTCATCAATTAATAGTATTTTAACTTAGTTTCTTAGTGATGAAGTAACCTAAAATTTGGTGATGGAGAAGTAGAAAAATATTCAAATTGTTTACATCTATAATACCATAATACAATATGAATATGGTGAATAAATATACTATCGAGTCTCATTATATAATTTTAATTATTATCAATGTATATGAAATATTTGTCATTAATTAATAGTCTTTTAACTTAGTTTCTTAATGATAAAGAAACCTAAAATTTGGTGATGGAAAAGAAGAAAATATTGAAATTGTTTACATCTGTTATCCCATAATACAATATGAATATGGTGAATAAATATACTATTGAGCCTCATTATATAATTTGAATCATTAACAATGTATATGACAAATGTGTCATTAATTAATAATCTTTTAACTTAGTTTCTTAGCGATGTAGTAACCTAAAATTTGATGATGGAGAAGAAGAAAAATATTGAAATTGTTTACATATATTATACTATAATACAATATGAATATGGTGAATAAATACACCATCGAGCCTCATTATATAATTTTTATTATTAACAATGTATATGAAATATGTGTCATCAATTAATAGTATTTTAACTTAGTTTCTTAGTGATGAAGTAACCTAAAATTTGGTGATGGAGAAGTAGAAAAATATTGAAATTGTTTACATCTATAATACCATAATACAATATGAATATGGTGAATAAATATACTATCGAGTCTCATTATATAATTTTAATTATTATCAATGTATATGAAATATGTGTCATTAATTAATAGTCTTTTAACTTAGTTTCTTAGTGATGAAGAAACCTGAAATTTGGTGATGCAGAAGAAGAAAATATTGAAATTGTTTACATATATTATACCATAATACAATACGAATACTGTGAATAATTATACTATCGAGCCTCATTATATAATTTGAATCATTAACAATGTATATGACAAATATGTCATTAATTAATAATCTTTTAACTTAGTTTCTTAGCGATGAAGTAACCTAAAATTTGATGATGGAGAAGAAGTAAAATATTGAAATTGTTTACATATATTATACTATAATACAATATGAATATGGTGAATAAATACACTATCGAGCCTCATTATATAAATTTTATTATTAACAATGTATATGAAATATGTGTCATCAATTAATAGTATTTTAACTTAGTTTCTTAGTGATGAAGTAACCTAAAATTTGGTGATGGAGAAGTAGAAAAATATTCAAATTGTTTACATCTATAATACCATAATACAATATGAATATGGTGAATAAATATACTATCGAGTCTCATTATATAATTTTAATTATTATCAATGTATATGAAATATTTGTCATTAATTAATAGTCTTTTAACTTAGTTTCTTAATGATAAAGAAACCTAAAATTTGGTGATGGAAAAGAAGAAAATATTGAAATTGTTTACATCTGTTATCCCATAATACAATATGAATATGGTGAATAAATATACTATTGAGCCTCATTATATAATTTGAATCATTAACAATGTATATGACAAATGTGTCATTAATTAATAATCTTTTAACTTAGTTTCTTAGCGATGTAGTAACCTAAAATTTGATGATGGAGAAGAAGAAAAATATTGAAATTGTTTACATATATTATACTATAATACAATATGAATATGGTGAATAAATACACCATCGAGCCTCATTATATAATTTTTATTATTAACAATGTATATGAAATATGTGTCATCAATTAATAGTATTTTAACTTAGTTTCTTAGTGATGAAGTAACCTAAAATTTGGTGATGGAGAAGTAGAAAAATATTGAAATTGTTTACATCTATAATACCATAATACAATATGAATATGGTGAATAAATATACTATCGAGTCTCATTATATAATTTTAATTATTATCAATGTATATGAAATATGTGTCATTAATTAATAGTCTTTTAACTTAGTTTCTTAGTGATGAAGAAACCTGAAATTTGGTGATGGAGAAGAAGAAAATATTGAAATTGTTTACATATATTATACCATAATACAATATGAATACTGTGAATAAATATACTATCGAGCCTCATTATATAATTTGAATCATTAACAATGTATATGACAAATGTGTCATTAATTAATAATCTTTTAACTTAGTTTCTTAGCGATGAAGTAACCTAAAATTTGACGATGGAGAAGAAGAAAAATATTGAAATTGTTTACATATATTATACTATAATACAATATGAATATGGTGAATAAATACACTATCGAGCCTCATTATATAAATTTTATTATTAACAATGTATATGAAATATGTGTCATCAATTAATAGTATTTTAACTTAGTTTCTTAGTGATGAAGTAACCTGAAATTTGGTGATGGAGAAGTAGAAAAATATTGAAATTGTTTACATCTATAATACCATAATACAATATGAATATGGTGAATAAATATACTATCGAGTCTCATTATATAATTTTAATTATTATCAATGTATATGAAATATGTGTCATTAATTAATAGTCTTTTAACTTAGTTTCTTAGTGATGAAGAAACCTGAAATTTGGTGATGCAGAAGAAGAAAATATTGAAATTGTTTACATATATTATACCATAATACAATACGAATACTGTGAATAATTATACTATCGAGCCTCATTATTTAATTTGAATCATTAACAATGTATATGACAAATGTGTCATTAATTAATAATCTATTAACTTAGTTTCTTAGCGATGTAGTAACCTAAAATTTGATGATGGAGAAGAAGAAAAATATTGAAATTGTTTACATATATTATACTATAATACAATATGAATATGGTGAATAAATACACCATCGAGCCTCATTATATAATTTTTATTATTAACAATGTATATGAAATATGTGTCATCAATTAATAGTATTTTAACTTAGTTTCTTAGTGATGAAGTAACCTAAAATTTGGTGATGGAGAAGTAGAAAAATATTGAAATTGTTTACATCTATAATACCATAATACAATATGAATATGGTGAATAAATATACTATCGAGTCTCATTATATAATTTTAATTATTATCAATGTATATGAAATATGTGTCATTAATTAATAGTCTTTTAACTTAGTTTCTTAGTGATGAAGAAACCTGAAATTTGGTGATGGAGAAGAAGAAAATATTGAAATTGTTTACATATATTACACCATAATACAATATGAATACTGTGAATAAATATACTATCGAGCCTCATTATATAATTTGAATCATTAACAATGTATATGACAAATATGTCATTAATTAATAATCTTTTAACTTAGTTTCTTAGCGATGAAGTAACCTAAAATTTGATGATGGAGAAGAAGTAAAATATTGAAATTGTTTACATATATTATACTATAATACAATATGAATATGGTGAATAAATACACTATCGAGCCTCATTATATAAATTTTATTATTAACAATGTATATGAAATATGTGTCATCAATTAATAGTATTTTAACTTAGTTTCTTAGTGATGAAGTAACCTAAAATTTGGTGATGGAGAAGTAGAAAAATATTCAAATTGTTTACATCTATAATACCATAATACAATATGAATATGGTGAATAAATATACTATCGAGCCTCATTATATAATTTTAATTATGATCAATGTATATGAAATATGTGTCATTAATTAATAGTCTTTTAACTTAGTTTCTTAATGATAAAGAAACCTAAAATTTGGTGATGGAAAAGGAGAAAATATTGAAATTGTTTACATCTGTTATCCCATAATACAATATGAATATGGTGAATAAATATACTATTGAGCCTCATTATATAATTTGAATCATTAACAATGTATATGACAAATGTGTCATTAATTAATAATCTTTTAACTTAGTTTCTTAGCGATGAAGTAACCTAAAATTTGATGATGGAGAAGAAGAAAAATATTGAAATTGTTTACATATATTATACTATAATACAATATGAATATGGTGAATAAATACACCATCGAGCCTCATTATATAATTTTTATTATTAACAATGTATATGAAATATGTGTCATCAATTAATAGTATTTTAACTTAGTTTCTTAGTGATGAAGTAACCTAAAATTTGGTGATGGAGAAGTAGAAAAATATTCAAATTGTTTACATCTATAATACCATAATACAATATGAATATGGTGAATAAATATACTATCGAGTCTCATTATATAATTTTAATTATTATCAATGTATATGAAATATGTGTCATTAATTAATAGTCTTTTAACTTAGTTTCTTAGTGAAGAAGAAATCTGAAATTTGGTGATGGAGAAGAAGAAAATATTGAAATTGTTTACATATATTATACCATAATACAATATGAATACTGTGAATAAATATACTATCGAGCCTCATTATATAATTTGAATCATTAACAATGTATATGACAAATGTGTCATTAATTAATAATCTTTTAACTTAGTTTCTTAGCGATGAAGTAACCTAAAATTTGATGATGGAGAAGAAGTAAAATATTGAAATTGTTTACATATATTATACTATAATACAATATGAATATGGTGAATAAATACACTATCGAGCCTCATTATATAAATTTTATTATTAACAATGTATATGAAATATGTGTCATCAATTAATAGTATTTTAACTTAGTTTCTTAGTGATGAAGTAACCTAAAATTTGGTGATGGAGAAGTAGAAAAATATTCAAATTGTTTACATCTATAATACCATAATACAATATGAATATGGTGAATAAATATACTATCGAGCCTCATTATATAATTTTAATTATCATCAATGTATATGAAATATGTGTCATTAGTTAATAGTCTTTTAACTTAGTTTATTAGTGATGAAGAAACCTAAAATTTGGTGATGGAGAAGAAGAAAATATTGAAATTGTTTACATATATTATACCATAATAAATTATGAATACTGTGAATAAATATACTATCGAGCCTCATTATATAATTTGAATTATTAACAATGTATATGACAAATGTGTCATTAATTAATAATCTTTTAACTTAGTTTCTTAGCGATGAAGTAACCTAAAATTTGATGATGGAGAAGAAGAAAAATATTGAAATTGTTTACATATATTATGCTATAATACAATATGAATATGGTGAATAAATACACCATCGAGCCTCATTATATAATTTTTATTATTAACAATGTATATGAAATATGTGTCATCAATTAATAGAATTTTAACTTAGTTTCTTAGTGATGAAGTAACCTAGAATTTGGTGATGGAGAAGTAGAAAAATATTGAAATTGTTTACATCTATAATACCATAATACAATATGAATATGGAGAATAAATATACTATCGAGTCTCATTGTATAATTTTAATTATTATCAATGTATATGAAATATGTGTCATTAATTAATAGTCTTTTGACTTAGTTTCTTAGTGATAAAGAAACCTAAAATTTGGTGATGGAAAAGAAGAAAATATTGAAATTGTTTACATCTGTTATCCCATAATACAATATGAATATGGTGAATAAATATACTATCGAGCCTGATTATATAATTTGAATCATTAACAATGTATATGACAAATGTGTCATTAATAAATAATCTTTTAACTTAGTTTCTTAGCGATGAAGTAACCTAAAATTTGATGATGGAGAAGAAGAAAAATATTGAAATTGTTTACATATATTATCCTATAATACAATATGAATATGGTGAATAAATACACCATCGAGCCTCATTATATAATTTTTATTATTAACAATGTATATGAAATATGTGTCATCAATTAATAGTATTTTAACTTAGTTTCTTAGTGATGAAGTAACCTGGAATTTCGTGATGGAGAAGTAGAAAAATATTAAAATTGTTTACATCTATAATACCATAATACAATATGAATATGGTGAATAAATATACTATCGAGTCTCATTATATAATTTTAATTATTATCAATGTATATGAAATATTTGTCATTAATTAATAGTCTTTTAACTTAGTTTCTTAATGATAAAGAAACCTAAAATTTGGTGATGGAAAAGAAGAAAATATTGAAATTGTTTACATTTGTTATCCCATAATACAATATGAATATGGTGAATAAATATACTATTGAGCCTCATTATATAATTCGAATCATTAACAATGTATATGACAAATGTGTCATTAATTAATAATCTTTTAACTTAGTTTCTTAGCGATGTAGTAACCTAAAATTTGATGATGGAGAAGAAGAAAAATATTGAAATTGTTTACATATATTATACTATAATACAATATGAATATGTTGAATAAATACAACATCGAGCCTCATTATATAATTTTTATTATTAACAATGTATATGAAATATGTGTCATCAATTAATAGTATTTTAACTTAGTTTCTTAGTGATGAAGTAACCTGGAATTTCGTGATGGAGAAGTAGAAAAATATTAAAATTGTTTACATCTATAATACCATAATACAATATGAATATGGTGAATAAATATACTATCGAGTCTCATTATATAATTTTAATTATTATCAATGTATATGAAATATTTGTCATTAATTAATAGTCTTTTAACTTAGTTTCTTAATGATAAAGAAACCTAAAATTTGGTGATGGAAAAGAAGAAAATATTGAAATTGTTTACATCTGTTATCCCATAATACAATATGAATATGGTGAATAAATATACTATTGAGCCTCATTATATAATTTGAATCATTAACAATGTATATGACAAATGTGTCATTAATTAATAATCTTTTAACTTAGTTTCTTAGCGATGTAGTAACCTAAAATTTGATGATGGAGAAGAAGAAAAATATTGAAATTGTTTACATATATTATACTATAATACAATATGAATATGGTGAATAAATACACCATCGAGCCTCATTATATAATTTTTATTATTAACAATGTATATGAAATATGTGTCATCAATTAATAGTATTTTAACTTAGTTTCTTAGTGATGAAGTAACCTAAAATTTGGTGATGGAGAAGTAGAAAAATATTGAAATTGTTTACATCTATAATACCATAATACAATATGAATATGGTGAATAAATATACTATCGAGTCTCATTATATAATTTTAATTATTATCAATGTATATGAAATATGTGTCATTAATTAATAGTCTTTTAACTTAGTTTCTTAGTGATGAAGAAACCTGAAATTTGGTGATGGAGAAGAAGAAAATATTGAAATTGTTTACATATATTATACCATAATACAATATGAATACTGTGAATAAATATACTATCGAGCCTCATTATATAATTTGAATCATTAACAATGTATATGACAAATGTGTCATTAATTAATAATCTTTTAACTTAGTTTCTTAGCGATGAAGTAACCTAAAATTTGACGATGGAGAAGAAGAAAAATATTGAAATTGTTTACATATATTATACTATAATACAATATGAATATGGTGAATAAATACACTATCGAGCCTCATTATATAAATTTTATTATTAACAATGTATATGAAATATGTGTCATCAATTAATAGTATTTTAACTTAGTTTCTTAGTGATGAAGTAACCTGAAATTTGGTGATGGAGAAGTAGAAAAATATTGAAATTGTTTACATCTATAATACCATAATACAATATGAATATGGTGAATAAATATACTATCGAGTCTCATTATATAATTTTAATTATTATCAATGTATATGAAATATGTGTCATTAATTAATAGTCTTTTAACTTAGTTTCTTAGTGATGAAGAAACCTGAAATTTGGTGATGCAGAAGAAGAAAATATTGAAATTGTTTACATATATTATACCATAATACAATACGAATACTGTGATAATTATACTATCGAGCCTCATTATTTAATTTGAATCATTAACAATGTATATGACAAATGTGTCATTAATTAATAATCTATTAACTTAGTTTCTTAGCGATGTAGTAACTTAAAATTTGATGATGGAGAAGAAGAAAAATAATGAAATTGTTTACATATATTATACTATAATACAATATGAATATGGTGAATAAATACACCATCGAGCCTCATTATATAATTTTTATTATTAACAATGTATATGAAATATGTGTCATCAATTAATAGTATTTTAACTTAGTTTCTTAGTGATGAAGTAACCTAAAATTTGGTGATGGAGAAGTAGAAAAATATTGAAATTGTTTACATCTATAATACCATAATACAATATGAATATGGTGAATAAATATACTATCGAGTCTCATTATATAATTTTAATTATTATCAATGTATATGAAATATGTGTCATTAATTAATAGTCTTTTAACTTAGTTTCTTAGTGATGAAGAAACCTGAAATTTGGTGATGGAGAAGAAGAAAATATTGAAATTGTTTACATATATTATACCATAATACAATATGAATACGGTGAATAAATATACTATCGAGCCTCATTATATAATTTGAATCATTAACAATGTATATGACAAATGTGTCATTAATTAATAATCTTTTAACTTAGTTTCTTAGCGATGAAGTAACCTAAAATTTGATGATGGAGAAGAAGAAAAATATTGAAATTGTTTACATATATTATACTATAATACAATATGAATATGGTGAATAAATACACTATCGAGCCTCATTATATAAATTTTATTATTAACAATGTATATGAAATATGTGTCATCAATTAATAGTATTTTAACTTAGTTTCTTAGTGATGAAGTAACCTGAAATTTGGTGATGGAGAAGTAGAAAAATATTGAAATTGTTTACATCTATAATACCATAATACAATATGAATATGGTGAATAAATATACTATCGAGTCTCATTATATAATTTTAATTATTATCAATGTATATGAAATATGTGTCATTAATTAATAGTCTTTTAACTTAGTTTCTTAGTGATGAAGAAACCTGAAATTTGGTGATGCAGAAGAAGAAAATATTGAAATTGTTTACATATATTATACCATAATACAATACGAATACTGTGAATAATTATACTATCGAGCCTCATTATATAATTTGAATCATAAACAATGTATATGACAAATGTGTCATTAATTAATAATCTATTAACTTAGTTTCTTAGCGATGAAGTAACCTAAAATTTGATGATGGAGAAGAAGTAAAATATTGAAATTGTTTACCTATATTATACTATAATACAATATGAATATGGTGAATAAATACACTATCGAGCCTCATTATATAAATTTTATTATTAACAATGTATATGAAATATGTGTCATCAATTAATAGAATTTTAACTTAGTTTCTTAGTGATGAAGTAACCTGGAATTTGGTGATGGAGAAGTAGAAAAATATTGAAATTGTTTACATCTATAATACCATAATACAATATGAATATGGTGAATAAATATACTATCGAGTCTCATTGTATAATTTTAATTATTATCAATGTATATGAAATATGTGTCATTAATTAATAGTCTTTTAACTTAGTTTCTTTGTGATGAAGAAACCTAAAATTTGGTGATGGAGAAGAAGAAAATATTGAAATTGTTTACATATATTATACCATAATACAATATGAATACTGTGAATAAATATACTATCGAGCCTCATTATATAATTTGAATTATTAACAATGTATATGACAAATGTGTCATTAATTAATAATCTTTTAACTTAGTTTCTTAGCGATGAAGTAACCTAAAATTTGATGATGGAGAAGAAGAAAAATATTGAAATTGTTTACATATATTATACTATAATACAATATGAATATGGTGAATAAATACACCATCGAGCCTCATTATATAATTTTTATTATTAACAATGTATATAAAATATGTGTCATCACTTAATAGAATTTTAACTTAGTTTCTTAGTGATGAAGTAAATTGGAATTTGGTGATGGAGAAGTAGAAAAATATTGAAACTGTTTACATCTATAATACCATAATACAATATGAATATGGTGAATAAATATACTATCGAGTCTCATTATATAATTTTAATTATTATCAATGTATATGAAATATGTGTCATTAATTAATAGTCTTTTAACTTAGTTTACTTAGTGATAAAGAAACCTAAAATTTGGTGATGGAAAAGAAGAAAATATTGAAATTGTTTACATCTGTTATCCCATAATACAATATGAATATGGTGAATAAATATACTATTGAGCCTCATTATATAATTTGAATCATTAACAATGTATATGACAAATGTGTCATTAATTAATAATCTTTTAACTTAGTTTCTTAGCGATGAAGTAACCTAAAATTTGATGATGAAGAAGAAGAAAAATATTGAAATTGTTTACATATATTATACTATAATACAATATGAATATGGTGAATAAATACACCATCGAGCCTCATTATATAATTTTTATTATTAACAATGTATATGAAATATGTGTCATCAATTAATAGTATTTTAACTTAGTTTCTTAGTGATGAAGTAACCTAAAATTTGGTGATGGAGAAGTAGAAAAAATATTGAAATTGTTTACATCTATAATACCATAATACAATATGAATATGGTGAATAAATATACTATCGAGTCTCATTATATAATTTTAATTATTATCAATGTATATGAAATATGTGTCATTAATTAATAGTCTTTTAACTTAGTTTCTTAGTGATGAAGAAACCTGAAATTTGGTGATGGAGAAGAAGAAAATATTGAAATTGTTTACATATATTATACCATAATACAATATGAATACGGTGAATAAATATACTATCGAGCCTCATTATATAATTTGAATCATTAACAATGTATATGACAAATGTGTCATTAATTAATAATCTTTTAACTTAGTTTCTTAGCGATGAAGTAACCTAAAATTTGATGATGGAGAAGAAGAAAAATATTGAAATTGTTTACATATATTATACTATAATACAATATGAATATGGTGAATAAATACACTATCGAGCCTCATTATATAAATTTTATTATTAACAATGTATATGAAATATGTGTCATCAATTAATAGTATTTTAACTTAGTTTCTTAGTGATGAAGTAACCTGAAATTTGGTGATGGAGAAGTAGAAAAATATTGAAATTGTTTACATCTATAATACCATAATACAATATGAATATGGTGAATAAATATACTATCGAGTCTCATTATATAATTTTAATTATTATCAATGTATATGAAATATGTGTCATTAATTAATAGTCTTTTAACTTAGTTTCTTAGTGATGAAGAAACCTGAAATTTGGTGATGGAGAAGAAGAAAATATTGAAATTGTTTACATATATTATACCATAATACAATATGAATACGGTGAATAAATATACTATCGAGCCTCATTATATAATTTGAATCATTAACAATGTATATGACAAATGTGTCATTAATTAATAATCTTTTAACTTAGTTTCTTAGCGATGAAGTAACCTAAAATTTGATGATGGAGAAGAAGAAAAATATTGAAATTGTTTACATATATTATACTATAATACAATATGAATATGGTGAATAAATACACTATCGAGCCTCATTATATAAATTTTATTATTAACAATGTATATGAAATATGTGTCATCAATTAATAGTATTTTAACTTAGTTTCTTAGTGATGAAGTAACCTGAAATTTGGTGATGGAGAAGTAGAAAAATATTGAAATTGTTTACATCTATAATACCATAATACAATATGAATATGGTGAATAAATATACTATCGAGTCTCATTATATAATTTTTAATTATTATCAATGTATATGAAATATGTGTCATTAATTAATAGTCTTTTAACTTAGTTTCTTAGTGATGAAGAAACCTGAAATTTGGTGATGCAGAAGAAGAAAATATTGAAATTGTTTACTATATATTATACCATAATACAATACGAATACTGTGAATAATTATACTATCGAGCCTCATTATATAATTTGAATCATTAACAATGTATATGACAAATGTGTCATTAATTAATAATCTATTAACTTAGTTTCTTAGCGATGAAGTAACCTAAAATTTGATGATGGAGAAGAAGTAAAATATTGAAATTGTTTACCTATATTATACTATAATACAATATGAATATGGTGAATAAATACACTATCGAGCCTCATTATATAAATTTTATTATTAACAATGTATATGAAATATGTGTCATCAATTAATAGAATTTTAACTTAGTTTCTTAGCGATGAAGTAACCTGAAATTTGGTGATGGAGAAGTAGAAAAATATTGAAATTGTTTACATCTATAATACCATAATACAATATGAATATGGTGAATAAATATACTATTGAGCGTCATTATATAATATTAATTATCATCAACGTATGTAAAATATGTGTCATTAATTAATAGTCTTTTAACTTAGTTTCTTAGTGATGAAGAAACCTGAAATTTGGTGATGGAGAAGAAGAAAATATTGAAATTGTTTACATATATTATACCAATAATACAATATGAATACTGTGAATAAATTATACTATCGAGCCTCATTATATAATTTGAATCATTAACAATGTATATGACAAATGTGTCATTAATTAATAATCTTTTAACTTAGTTTCTTAGCGATGAAGTAACCTAAAATTTGATGATGGAGAAGAAGAAAAATATTGAAATTGTTTACATATATTATACTATAATACAATATGAATATGGTGAATAAATACACTATCGAGCCTCATTATATAAATTTTATTATTAACAATGTATATGAAATATGTGTCATCAATTAATAGTATTTTAACTTAGTTTCTTAGTGATGAAGTAACCTGAAATTTGGTGATGGAGAAGTAGAAAAATATTGAAATTGTTTACATCTATAATACCATAATACAATATGAATATGGTGAATAAATATACTATCGAGTCTCATTATATAATTTTAATTATTATCAATGTATATGAAATATGTGTCATTAATTAATAGTCTTTTAACTTAGTTTCTTAGTGATGAAGAAACCTGAAATTTGGTGATGCAGAAGAAGAAAATATTGAAATTGTTTACATATATTATACCATAATACAATACGAATACTGTGAATAATTATACTATCGAGCCTCATTATATAATTTGAATCATTACAATGTATATGACAAATGTGTCATTAATTAATAATCTATTAACTTAGTTTCTTAGCGATGAAGTAACCTAAAATTTGATGATGGAGAAGAAGTAAAATATTGAAATTGTTTACCTATATTATACTATAATACAATATGAAATATGGTGAATAAATACACTATCGAGCCTCATTATATAAATTTTATTATTAACAATGTATATGAAATATGTGTCATCAATTAATAGAATTTTAACTTAGTTTCTTAGCGATGAAGTAACCTGAAATTTGGTGATGGAGAAGTAGAAAAATATTGAAATTGTTTACATCTATAATACCATAATACAATATGAATATGGTGAATAAATATACTATTGAGCGTCATTATATAATATTAATTATCTATCAACGTATGTAAAATATGTGTCATTAATAATAGTCTTTTAATTTAGTTTCTTAGTGATGAAGAAACCTAAAATTTGGTGATGGAGAAGAAGAAAATATTGAAATTGTTTACATATATTATACCATAATACAATATGAATACTGTGAATAAATATACTATCGAGCCTCATTATATAATTTGAATTATTAACAATGTATATGACAAATGTGTCATTAATTAATAATCTTTTAACTTAGTTTCTTAGTGATGAAGTAACCTAAAATTTGATGATGGAGAAGAAGAAAAATATTGAAATTGTTTACATATATTATACTATATACAATATGAATATGGTGAATAAATACACCATCGAGCCTCATAATATAATTTTTATTATTAACAATGTATATGAAATATGTGTCATCAATTAATAGAATTTTAACTTAGTTTCTTAGTGATGAAGTAACCTGGAATTTGGTGATGGAGAAGTAGAAAAAATATTGAAATTGTTTACATCTATAATACCATAATATAATATGAATATGGTGAATAAATATACTATCGAGTCTCATTATATAATTTTAATTATTATCAATGTATATGAAATATGTGTCATTAATTAATAGTCTTTTAACTTAGTTTCTTAGTGATAAAGAAACCTAAAATTTGGTGATGGAAAAGAAGAAAATATTGAAATTTTTTAAATCTGTTATCCCATAATACAATATGAATATGGTGAATAAATATACTATCGAGCCTCATTATATAATTACAATTATTAACAATGTATATGACAAATGTGTCATTAATTAATAATCTTTTAACTTAGTTTCTTAGCGATGAATTAACCTAAAATTTTGATGATGGAGAAGAAGAAAAATATTGAAATTGTTTACATATATTATACTATAATACAATATGAATATGGTAAATAAATACACCATTGAGCCTCATTATATAATTTTATTATTAACAATGTATATGAAATATGTGTTATCAATTAATAGTATTTTAACTTAGTTTCTTAGTGAAGAAGTAACCTGAAATTTGGTGATGGAGAAGTAGATAAATATTGTAATTGTTTACATCTATAATACCATAATACAATATGAATATGGTGAATAAATATACTATCGAGGTCTCATTATATAATTTTAATTATTATCAATGTATATGAAATATGTGTCATTAATTAATAGTCTTTTAACTTAGTTTCTTAGTGATGAAGAAAACTGAAATTTGGTGATGGAGAAGAAGAAAATATTTAAATTTTTTTACATATATTATACCATAATACAATATGAATACTGTGAATAAATATACTATCTAGCCTCATTATATAATTTGAATCATTAACAATGTATATGACAAATGTGTCATTAATTAATAATCTTTTAACTTAGTTTCTTAGTGATGAAGTAACCTAAAATTTGATGATGGAGAAGAAGTAAAATATTGAAATTGTTTACATATATTTTACTATAATACAATATGAATATGGTGAATAAATACACTATCGTGCCTCATTATATAAATTTTATTATTAACAATGTATATGAAATATGTGTCATCAATTAATAGTATTTTAACTTAGTTTCTTAGTGATGAAGTAACCTAAAATTTGGTGATGGAGAAGTAGAAAAATATTCAAATTGTTTACATCTATAATACCATAATACAATATGAATATGGTGAATAAATATACTATCGAGACTCATTATATAATTTTTAATTATTATCAATGTATATGAAATATGTGTCATTAATTAATAGTCTTTTAACTTAGTTTCTTAGTGATGAAGAAACCTGAAATTTGGTGATGGAGAAGAAGAAAATATTGAAATTGTTTACATATATTATACCATAATACAATATGAATACTGTGAATAAATATACTATCGAGCCTCATTATATAATTGAATTATTAACAATGTATATGACAAATGTGTCATTAATTAATAATATTTTAATTTAGTTTCTTAGTGATGAAATATCCTAAAATTTGTTGATTAGAAGAAGAAAAATATTGAAATTGTTTACATATATTATCCCATAATACAATATGAATATGGCGAATAAATATACTATCGAGTCTCATTATATAATTTTAATTATTACCAATGTATAAGAAATGTGTGTCGTTAATTAATAGTTTTTTAATTTAGTTTCTTAGTGAAGAAGTAACCTGAAATTTGGTGATAGAGAAAAAGAAAAATATTAAATTTGTTTATATCTATTATAACATAAAACAATGTGAATATGGTGAATAAGTATACAATCGAGCATCGTTATATAATTTCAATTATTACCAATGTATATGAAATATGTGTCATTAATAAAAGTCTTTTAACTTAGTTTCTTAGTGATAAAGTAACCTAAAATTTGGTGATGGAGAAGTAGAAAAATATTAAAATTGTTTAGATTTATTATACTATAATACAATATGAATATGGTGAATAAATATACTATCGAGCCTCATTATATAAGTTTAATTATTAACAATGTATATGAAATATATGTCATTAATTAATAGTATTTTAACTTAGTTTCCTTAATGATGAAGTAACCTAAAATTTGATGACTGAGAAGAAGAAAAATACTGAAATTGTTTACATATATTATACTATAATACGATATGAATATGGTGAATAAATACACTATCGAGCCTCATTATATAACTTTAATTATTACCAATGTATATGAAATATGTGTCATTAATTAATAGTCTTTTAACTTCTTAGTGATGAAGAAATAAAATTTTGGTGATGGAGAAGAAGAAAAATATAGAAATTGTTTACATTTATTATACCATAATATAATGTGAATATGGTGAATAAATATACTATTGAGCCTCATAATATAATTTTAATTATCATCAACGTATGTAAAATATGTGTCATTAATTAATAGTCTTTTAATTTAGTTTCTTAGTGGTGAAGAAACCTAAAATTTGGTGATGGAGAAGAAGAAAATATTGAAATTGTTTACATATATTATACCATAATACAATATGAATACTGTGAATAAATATACTATCGAGCCTCATTATATAATTTGAATTATTAACAATGTATATGACAAATGTGTCATTAATTAATAATCTTTTAACTTAGTTTCTTAGTGATGAAGTAACCTAAAATTTGATGATGGAGACGAAAAAAAATATTGAAATTGTTTACATATATTATACTATAATACAATATGAATATGGTGAATAAATACACCATCGAGCCTCCTTATATAATTTTTATTATTAACAATGTATATGAAATATGTGTCATCAATTAATAGAATTTTAACTTAGTTTCTTAGTGATGAAGTAACCTGGAATTTGGTGATGGAGAAGTAGAAAAATATTGAAATTGTTTACATCTATAATACCATAATACAATATGAATATGGTGAATAAATATACTATCGAGTCTCATTATATAATTTTAATTATTATCAATGTATATGAAATATGTATCATTAATTAATAGTCTTTTAACTTAGTTTCTTAGTGATAAAGAAACCTAAAATTTGGTGATGGAAAAGAAGAAAATATTGAAATTTTTTAAATCTGTTATCCCATAATACAATGTGAATATGGTGAATAAATATACTATCGAGCCTCATTATATAATTAGAATTATTAACAATGTATATGACAAATGTGTCATTAATTAATAATCTTTTAACTTAGTTTCTTAGCGATGAAGTAACCTAAAATTTGATGATGGAGAAGAAGAAAAATATTGAAATTGTTTATATATATTATACTATAATACAATATGAATATGGTGAATAAATACACCATTGAGCCTCATTATATAATTTTTATTATTAACAATGTATATGAAATATGTGTCATAAATTAATAGTATTTTAACTTAGTTTCTTAGTGAAGAAGTAACCTGAAATTTGGTGATGGAGAAGTAGAAAAATATTGTAATTGTTTACATCTATAATACCATAATACAATATGAATATGGTTAATAAATATACTATCGTAACTCATTATATATTTTTAATTATTATCAATGTATATGAAATATGTGTCATTAATTAATAGTCTTTTAACTTAGTTTCTTAGTGATGAAGAAACCTAAAATTTGGTGATGGAGAAGAAGAAAATATTGAAATTGTTTACATATATTATACCATAATACAATATGAATACTGTGAATAAATATACTATCGAGCCTCATTATATAATTTGAATTATTAATAATGTATATGACAAATGTTTCATTAATTAATAATCTTTTAATTTAGTTTCTTAGTGATGAAATAACCTAAAATTTGTTGATTAGAAGAAGAAAAATATTTAAATTGTTTACATATATTATCCCATAATACAATATGAATATGGCGAATAAATATACTATCGAGTCTCATTATATAATTTTAATTATTACCAATGTATAAGAAATGTGTGTCGTTAATTATTAGTCTTTTAATTTAGTTTCTTAGTGAAGAAGTAACCTGAAATTTGGTGATAGAGAAGAAGAAAAATATTAAATTTGTTTATATCTATTATAACATAAAACAATGTGAATATGGTGAATAAGTATACAATCGAGCATCGTTATATAATTTCAATTATTACCAATGTATATGAAATATGTGTCATTAATTAAAAGTCTTTTAACTTAGTTTCTTAGTGATAAAGTAACCTAAAATTTGGTGATGGAGAAGTAGAAAAATATTAAAATTGTTTAGATTTATTATACTATAATACAATATGAATATGGTGAATAAATATACTATCGAGCCTCATTATATAAGTTTAATTATTAACAATGTATATGAAATATGTGTCATTAATTAATAGTATTTTAACTTAGTTTCTTAATGATGAAGTAACCTAAAATTTGATGATGGAGAAGAAGAAAAATACTGAAATTGTTTACATATATTATACTATAATACGATATGAATATGGTGAATAAATACACTATCGAGCCTCATTATATAACTTTAATTATTACCAATGTATATGAAATATGTGTCATTAATTAATAGTCTTTTAACTTATTTTCTTAGTGATGAAGAAATCAAAATTTTGGTGATGGCGAAGAAGAAAAATATAGAAATTGTTTACATTTATTATACCATAATATAATGTGAATATGGTGAATAAATATAATATTGAGCCTCATTATATAATATTAATTATCATCAACGTATGTAAAATATGTGTCATTAATTAATAGTCTTTTAATTTAGTTTCTTAGTGATGAAGAAACTTAAAATTTGGTGATGGAGAAGAAGAAAATATTGAAATTGTTTACATATATTATACCATAATACAATATGAATACTGTGAATAAATATACTATCGAGCCTCATTCTATAATTTGAATTATTAACAATGTATATGACCAAATGTGTCATTAATTAATAATCTTTTAACTAAGTTTCTTAGTGATGAAGTAACCTAAAATTTGATGATGGAGAAGAAGAAAAATATTGAAATTGTTTACATATATTATACTATAATACAATATGAATATGGTGAATAAATACACCATCGAGCCTCATTATATAATTTTTATTATTAACAATGAATATGAAATATGTGTCATCAATTAATAGAATTTTAACTTAGTTTCTTAGTGATGAAGTAACCTGGAATTTGGTGATGGAGAAGTAGAAAAATATTGAAATTGTTTACATCTATAATACCATAATACAATATGAATATGGTGAATAAATATACTATCGAGTCTCATTATATGATTTTAATTATTATCAATGTATATGAAATATGTGCCATTAATTAATAGTCTTTTAACTTAGTTTCTTAGTGATAAAGAAACCTAAAATTTGGTGATGGAAAAGAAGAAAATATTAAAATTGTTTACATCTGTTATCCCATAATACAATATGAATATGGTGAATAAATATACTATTGAGCCTCATTATATAATTTGAATCATTAACAATGTATATGACAAATGTGTCATTAATTAATAATCTTTTAACTTAGTTTCTTAGCGATGAAGTAACCTAAAATTTGATGATGGAGAAGAAGAAAAATATTGAAATTGTTTACATATATTATACTATAATACAATATGAATATGGTGAATAAATACACCATCGAGCCTCATTATATAATTTTTATTATTAACAATGTATATGAAATATGTGTCATCAATTAATAGTATTTTAACTTAGTTTCTTAGTGATGAAGTAACCTGAAATTTGGTGATGGAGAAGTAGAAAAATATTAAAATTGTTTACATCTATAATACCATAATACAATATGAATATGGTGAATAAATATACTATCGAGTCTCATTATATAATTTTAATTATTATCAATGTATATGAAATATGTGTCATTAATTAATAGTCTTTTAACTTAGTTTCTTAGTGATGAAGAAACCTGAAATTTGGTGATGGAGAAGAAGAAAATATTGAAATTGTTTACATATATTATACCATAATACAATATGAATACTGTGAATAAATATACTATCGAGCCTCATTATATAATTTGAATTATTAACAATGTATATGACAAATGTGTCATTAATTAATAATATTTTAATTTAGTTTCTTAGTGATGAAATAACCTAAAATTTGTTGATTAGAAGAAGAAAAATATTGAAATTGTTTACATATCTTATCCCATAATACAATATGAATATGGCGAATAAATATACTATCGAGTCTCATTATATAATTTTAATTATTACCCATGTATAAGAAATGTGTGTCGTTAATTAATAGTCTTTTAATTTAGTTTCTTATTGAAGAAGTAACCTGAAATTTGGTGATAGAGAAGAAGAAAAATATTAAATTTGTTTATATCTATTATAACATAAAACAATGTGAATATGGTGAATAAGTATACAATCGAGCATCGTTATATAATTTCAATTATTACCAATGTATATGAAATATGTGTCATTAATTAAAAGTCTTTTAACTTAGTTTCTTAGTGATAAAGTAACCTAAAATTTGGTGATGGAGAAGTAGAAAAATATTAAAATTGTTTAGATTTATTATACTATAATACAATATGAATATGGTGAATAAATATACTATCGAGCCTCATTATATAAGTTTAATTATTAACAATGTATATGAAATATGTGTCATTAATTAATAGTATTTTAACTTAGTTTCTTAATGATGAAGTAACCTAAAATTTGATGACGGAGAAGAAGAAAAATACTGAAATTGTTTACATATATTATACTATAATACGATATGAATATGGTGAATAAATACACTATCGAGCCTCATTATATAACTTTAATTATTACCAATGTATATGAAATATGTGTCATTAATTAATAGTCTTTTAACTTATTTTCTTAGTGATGAAGAAATCAAAATTTTGGTGATGGAGAAGAAGAAAAATATAGAAATTGTTTAAATTTATTATACCAAAATATAATGTGAATATGGTGAATAAATATACTATTGAGCCTCATTATATAATATTAATTATCATCAACGTATGTAAAATATGTGTCATTAATTAATAGTCTTTTAATTTAGTTTCTTAGTGATGAAGAAACCTAAAATTTGGTGATGGAGAAGAAGAAAATATTGAAATTGTTTACATATATTATACCATAATACAATATGAATACTGTGAATAAATATACTATCGAGCCTCATTCTATAATTTGAATTATTAACAATGTATATGACAAATGTGTCATTAATTAATAATCTTTTAACTTAGTTTCTTAGTGATGAAGTAACCTAAATTTGATGATGGAGAAGAAAAAAAATATTGAAATTGTTTACATATATTATACTATAATACAATATGAATATGGTGAATAAATACACCATCGAGCCTCATTATATAATTTTTATTATTAACAATGTATATGAAATATGTGTCATCAATTAATAGAATTTTAACTTAGTTTCTTAGTGATGAAGTAACCTGGAATTTGGTGATGGAGAAGTAGAAAAATATTGAAATTGTTTACATCTATAATACCATAATACAATATGAATATGGTGAATAAATATACTATCGAGTCTCATTATAAAATTTTAATTATTATCAATGTATATGAAATATGTGTCATTAATTAATAGTCTTTTAACTTAGTTTCTTAGTGATAAAGAAACCTAAAATTTGGTGATGGAAAAGAAGAAAATATTAAAATTCTTTACATCTGTTATCCCATAATACAATATGAATATGGTGAATAAATATACTATTGAGCCTCATTATATAATTTGAATCATTAACAATGTATATGACAAATGTGTCATTAATTAATAATCTTTTAACTTAGTTTCTTAGCGATGAAGTAACCTAAAATTTGATGATGGAGAAGAAAAAAAATATTGAAATTGTTTACATATATTATACTATAATACAATATGAATATGGTGAATAAATACACCATCAAGCCTCATTATATAATTTTTATTATTAACAATGTATATGAAATATGTGTCATTAATTAATAGTATTTTAACTTAGTTTCTTAGTGATGAAGTAACCTGAAATTTGGTGATGGAGAAGTAGAAAAATATTTAAATTGTTTACATCTATAATACCATAATACAATATGAATATGGTGAATAAATATACTATCGAGTCTCATTATATAATTTTAATTATTATCAATGTATATGAAATATGTGTCATTAATTAATAGTCTTTTAACTTAGTTTTTTAGTGATAAAGAAACCTGAAATTTGGTGATGGAGAAGAAGAAAATATTGAAATTGTTTACATATATTATACCATAATACAATATGAATATTGTGAATAAATATACTATCGAGCCTCATTATATAATTTGAATTATTAACAATGTATATGACAAATGTGTCATTAATTAATAATATTTTAATTTAGTTTCTTAGTGATGAAATAACCTAAAATTTGTTGATTAGAAGAAGAAAAATATTGAAATTGTTTACATATATTATCCCATAATACAATATGAATATGGCGAATAAATATACTATCGAGTCTCATTATATAATTTTAATTATTACCAATGTATAAGAAATGTGTGTCGTTAATTAATAGTCTTTTAATTTAGTTTCTTAGTGAAGAAGTAACCTGAAATTTTGTGATAGAGAAGAAGAAAAATATTAAATTTATTTATATCTATTATAACATAAAACAATGTGAATATGGTGAATAAGTATACAATCGAGCATCGTTATATAATTTCAATTATTACCAATGTATATGAAATATGTGTCATTAATTAAAAGTCTTTTAACTTAGTTTCTTAGTGATAAAGTAACCTAAAATTTGGTGATGGAGAAGTAGAAAAATATTAAAATTGTTTAGATTTATTATACTATAATACAATATGAATATGGTGAATAAATATACTATCGAGCCTCATTATATATGTTTAATTATTAACAATGTATATGAAATATGTGTCATTAATTAATAGTATTTTAACTTAGTTTCTTAATGATGAAGTAACCTAAAATTTGATGACGGAGAAGAAGAAAAATACTGAAATTGTTTACATATATTATACTATAATACGATATGAATATGGTGAATAAATACACTATCGAGCCTCATTATATAACTTTAATTATTACCAATGTATATGAAATATGTGTCATTAATTAATAGTCTTTTAACTTATTTTCTTAGTGATGAAGAAATCAAAATTTTGGTGATGGAGAAGAAGAAAAATATAGAAATTGTTTACATTTATTATACCATAATATAATGTGAATATGGTGAATAAATATACTATTGAGCCTCATTATATAATATTAATTATCATCAACGTATGTAAAATATGTGTCATTAATTAACAGTCTTTTAATTTAGTTTCTTAGTGATGAAGAAACCTAAAATTTGGTGATGGAGAAGAAGAAAATATTGAAATTGTTTACATATATTATACCATAATACAATATGAATACTGTGATTAAATATACTATCGAGCCTCATTCTATAATTTGAATTATTAACAATGTATATGACAAATGTGTCATTAATTAATAATCTTTTAACTTAGTTTCTTAGTGATGAAGTAACCTAAAATTTGATGATGGAGAAGAAGAAAAATATTGAAATTGTTTACATATATTATACTATAATACAATATGAATATGGTGAATAAATACACCATCGAGCCTCATTATATAATTTTTATTATTAACAATGTATATGAAATATGTGTCATCAATTAATAGAATTTTAACTTAGTTTCTTACTGATAAAGTAACCTGGAATTTGGTGATGGAGAAGTAGAAAAATATTGAAATTGTTTACATCTATAATACCATAATACAATATGAATATGGTGAATAAATATACTATCGAGTCTCATTATATAATTTTAATTATTGTCAATGTATATGAAATATGTGTCATTAATTAATAGTCTTTTAACTTAGTTTCTTAGTGATAAAGAAACCTAAAATTTGGTGATGGAAAAGAAGAAAATATTAAAATTCTTTACATCTGTTATCCCATAATACAATATGAATATGGTGAATAAATATACTATTGAGCCTCATTATATAATTTGAATCATTAACAATG
>CATIWC010001006.1:0-214941 GCA_948472305.1 Vicia faba | reverse complement strand
AAACTGTTTACATCTATTATACCATAATACAATATGAATATGGTGAATAAATATACTATCGAGACTCATTAGATAATTTGAATTATTTCAAATGTATATGGAATATGTGTCATTAAGTAATAGTCTTTTAACTTAGTTTCTTAGTGATGAAGTGACCTAAGATTTGGTGATGGAAAAGAAGGAAAATACTGAAATTGTTTACATCTATTATACCAAAATACAATATGAATATGGTGGGTAAATATACTATCGAGACTCATTAGATAATTTGAATTATTTCAAATGTATATGGAATATATGTCATTAAGTAATAGTCTTTTAACTTAGTTTCTTAGTGAAGAAGTAACCTAAAATTTGTTGATGGAGAAGAAGGAAAATACTGAAATTGTTTACATCTATTATACCATAATACAATATGAATATGGTGGATAAATATACTATCGAGACTCATTAGATAATATGAATTATTTCAAATGTATATGGAATATGTGTCATTAAGTAATAGTCTTTTAACTTAGTTTCTTAATGATGAAATAACCTAAGATTTGGTGACGGAGAATTAGAAAATACTGAAACTGTTTATATCTATTATACCATAATACAATATGAATATGGTGGATAAGTATACTATCGAGACTCATTAGATAATTTTTATTATTTCAAATGTATATGGAATATGTGTCATTAAGTAATAGTCTTTTAACTTAGTTTCTTAGTGATGAAGTAACCTAAGATTTGGTGATGGAGAATTAGAAAATACTGAAACTGTTTACATGTATTATACCATAATACAATATGAATATGGTGGGTAAATATACTATCGAGACTCATTAGATAATTTGAATTATTTAAAATGTATATGGAATATGTGTCATTAAGTAATAGTCTTTTAACTTCGTTTCTTAGTGATGAAGTAACCTGAAATTTGGTGATGGAGAATTAGAAAATACTGAAACTGTTTATATCTATTATACTATAATACATTATGAATATGGTGGATAAATATACTATCGAGACTCATTAGATAATTTGAATTATTTCAAATGTATATGGAATATGTGTCATTAAGTAATAGTCTTTTAACTTAGTTTCTTAGTGATGAAGTAACCAAAAATTTGGTGATGGAGAAGAAGGAAAATACTGAAATTGTTTACATCTATTATACCATAATACAATATGAATATGGTGGATAAATATACTATCGAGACTCATTAGATAATTTGAATTATTTCAAATGTATATGGAATACGTGTCATTAAGTAATATTCTTTTAACTTAGTTTCTTAGTGATGAAGTAACCTAAGATTTGGTGACGGAGAATTAGAAAATACTGAAACTATTTACATCTATTATACCATAATACAATATGAATATGGTGGATAAATATACTATCGAGACTCATTAGATAATTTGAATTATTTCAAATGTATATGGAATATGTGTCATTAAGTAAAAATATTTTAACTTAGTTTCTTAGTGATGAAGTAACCTAAGATTTGTGATGGAGAATTAGAAAATACTCAAATTGTTTACATGTATTATACCATAATACAATATGAATATGGTGAATAAATATACTATCGAGACTCATTAGATAATTTGAATTATTTCAAATGTATATGGAATATGTGTCATTAAGTAATAGTCTTTTAACTTTGTTTCTTAGTGATGAAGTAACCTAAGATTTGGTGATGGAGAATTAGAAAATACTGAAACTGTTTACATGTATTATACCATAATACAATATGAATATGGTGAATAAATATACTATCGAGATTCATTAGATAATTTGAATTATTTCAAATGTATATGGAATATGTGTCATTAAGTAATAGTCTTTTAACTTAGTTTCTTAGTGATGAAGTAACCTAAGATTTGGTGATGGAGAATTAGAAAATACTGAAACTGTTTACATCTAGTATGCCATAATACAATATGAATATGGTGGATAAATATACTATCGAGAATCGTTAGATAAATTGAATTATTTCAAATGTATAAGGAATATGTGTCATTAAGTAATAGTCTTTTAACTTAGTTTCTTAGTGATGAAGTAACCTAAGATTTGGTGATGGAGAATTAGAAAATACTGAAACTGTTTACATGTATTATACCATAATACAATATGAATGTGGTGAATAAATATACTATGGAGACTCATTAGAAAATTTGAATTATTTCAAATGTATATGGAATATGTGTCATTAGGTAAAAGTATTTTAACTTAGTTTCTTAGTGATGAAGTAACCTAAGATTTGGTGATGGAGAATTAGAAAATACTGAAACTTTTTACATCTATTATACCATAACACAATATGAATATGGTGAATAAATATACTATCGAGACTCATTAGAGAATTTTAATTATTTCAAATGTATATGGAATATGTGTCATTAAGTAATAGTCTTTTAACTTAGTTTCTTAGTGATGAAGTAACCTAAGATTTGGTGATGGAGAATTAGAAAATACTGAAACTGTTTACATCTATTATACCATAATACAATATGAATATGGTGAATAAATATACTATCGAGACTCATTAGATAATTTGAATTATTTCAAATGTATATGGAATATGTGTCATTAAGTAATAGTCTTTTAACTTAGTTTCTTAGTGATGAAGTGACCTAAGATTTGGTGATGGAAAAGAAGGAAAATACTGAAATTGTTTACATCTATTATACCAAAATACAATATGAATATGGTGGGTAAATATAATATCGAGACTCATTAGATAATTTGAATTATTTAAAATGTATATGGAATATGTGTCATTAAGTAATAGTCTTTTAACTTAGTTTCTTAGTGATGAAGTAACCTAAGATTTAGTGATGGAGAATTAGAAAATACTGAAACTGTTTATATCTATTATACCATAATACAATATGAATATGGTGAATAAATATACTATCGAGACTCATTAGATAATTTGAATTATTTCAAATGTATATGGAATAAGTGTCATTAAGTAATAGTCTTTTAACTTAGTTTCTTAGTGATGAAGTAACCTAAGATTTAGTGATGGAGAATTAGAAAATACTGAAACTGTTTACATCTATTATACCATAATACAATATGAATATGGTGAATAAATATACTATCGAGACTCATTAGATAATTTGAATTATTTCAAATGTATATGGAATATGTGTCATTAAGTAATAGTCTTTTAACTTAGTTTCTTAGTGATGAAGTGACCTAAGATTTGGTGATGGAAAAGAAGGAAAATACTGAAATTGTTTACATCTATTATACCAAAATACAATATGAATATGGTGGGTAAATATAATATCGAGACTCATTAGATAATTTGAATTATTTAAAATGTATATGGAATATGTGTCATTAAGTAATAGTCTTTTAACTTAGTTTCTTAGTGATGAAGTAACCTAAGATTTAGTGATGGAGAATTAGAAAATACTGAAACTGTTTATATCTATTATACCATAATACAATATGAATATGGTGAATAAATATACTATCGAGACTCATTAGATAATTTGAATTATTTCAAATGTATATGGAATAAGTGTCATTAAGTAATAGTCTTTTAACTTAGTTTCTTAGTGATGAAGTAACCTAAGATTTGGTGATGGAGAATTAGAAAATACTGAAATTGTTTACATCTATTATACCATAATACAATATGAATATGGTGGATAAATATACTATCGAGACTCATTAGATAATTTGAATTATTTCAAATGTATATGGAATATGTGTCATTAAGTAATAGTCTTTTAACTTAGTTTCTTAGTGATGAAGTAACCTAAGATTTGGTGATGGAGAATTAGAAAATACTGAAACTGTTTACATCTATTATGCCATAATACAATATGAATATGGTGGATAAATATACTATCGAGAATCATTAGATAAATTGAATTATTTCAAATGTATAAGGAATATGTGTCATTAAGTAATAGTCTTTTAACTTAGTTTCTTAGTGATGAAGTAACCTAAGATTTGGTGATGGAGAATTAGAAAATACTGAAACTGTTTATATCTACTATACCATAATACAATAAGAATATGGTGGGTAAATATACTATCGAGACTCATTAGATAATTTGAATTATTTCAAATGTATATGGAATATGTGTCATTAAGTAATAGTCTTTTAACTTAGTTTCTTAGTGATGAAGTAACCTAAGATTTGGTGATGGAGAATTAGAAAATACTGAAACTGTTTATATCTATTATACCATAATACAATATGAATATGGTGAATAAATATACTATCGAGACTCATTAGATAATTTGAATTATTTCAAATGTATATGGAATAAGTGTCATTAAGTAATAGTCTTTTAACTTAGTTTCTTAGTGATGAAGTAACCTAAGATTTGGTGATGGAGAATTAGAAAATACTGAAATTGTTTACATCTATTATACCATAATACAATATGAATATGGTGGATAAATATACTATCGAGACTCATTAGATAATTTGAATTATTTCAAATGTATATGGAATATGTGTCATTAAGTAATAGTCTTTTAACTTAGTTTCTTAGTGATGAAGTAACCTAAGATTTGGTGATGGAGAATTAGAAAATACTGAAACTGTTTACATCTATTATGCCATAATACAATATGAATATGGTGGATAAATATACTATCGAGAATCATTAGATAAATTGAATTATTTCAAATGTATAAGGAATATGTGTCATTAAGTAATAGTCTTTTAACTTAGTTTCTTAGTGATGAAGTAACCTAAGATTTGGTGATGGAGAATTAGAAAATACTGAAACTGTTTATATCTACTATACCATAATACAATAAGAATATGGTGGGTAAATATACTATCGAGACTCATTAGATAATTTGAATTATTTCAAATGTATATGGAATATGTGTCATTAAGTAATAGTCTTTTAACTTAGTTTCTTAGTGATGAAGTAACCTAAGATTTGGTGATGGAGAATTAGAAAATACTGAAACTGTTTACATCTAGTATGCCATAATACAATATGAATATGGTGGATAAATATACTATCGAGAATCGTTAGATAAATTGAATTATTTCAAATGTATAAGGAATATGTGTCATTAAGTAATAGTCTTTTAACTTAGTTTCTTAGTGATGAAGTAACCTAAGATTTGGTGATGGAGAATTAGAAAATACTGAAACTGTTTATATCTACTATACCCTAATACAATATGAATATGGTGAATAAATATACTATCGAGACTCATTAGAAAATTTGAATTATTTCAAATGTATATGGAATATGTTTCATTAAGTAATAGTCTTTTAACTTAGTTTCTTAGTGATGAAGTAACCTAAGATTTGGTGATGGAGAATTAGAAAATACTGAAACTGTTTATATCTACTATACCATAATACAATATGAATATGGTGGGTAAATATACTATCGAGACTCATTAGATAATTTGAATTATTTAAAATTTATATGGAATATGTGTCAATAAGTATTAGTCTTTTAACTTAGTTTCTTAGTGATGAAGTAACCTAAGATTTGGTGATGGAGAATTAGAAAATACTGAAACTGTTTATATCTATTATACCATAATACAATATGAATATGGTGAATAAATATACTATCGAGACTCATTAGATAATTTGAATTATTTCAAATGTATATGGAATATGTGTCATTAAGTAATAGTCTTTTAACTTAGTTTCTTAGTGAAAAAGTAACCTAAACTTTGGTGATGGAGAAGAAGGAAAATACATAAATTGTTTACATCTATTTTACCATAATACAATATGAATATGGTGGATAAATATACTATCGAGACTCATTAGATAATTTGAATTATTTCAAATGTATATGGAATATGTGTCATTAAGTAATAGTCTTTTAACTTAGTTTCTTAGTGATGAAGTAACCTAAGATTTGGTGATGGAGAATTAGAAAATACTGAAATTGTTTACATCTATTATACCATAATACAATATGAATATGGTGGATAAATATACTATCGAGACTCATTAGATAATTTGAATTATTTCAAATGTATATGGAATATGTGTCATTAAGTAATATTCTTTTAACTAATTTCTTAGGGAAGAAGTAACCTAAAATTTGGTGATGGAGAAGAAGGAAAATACTGAAATTGTTTACATCTATTATACCATAATACAATATGAATATGGTGGATAAATATACTATCGAGACTCATTAGATGATTTGAATTCTTTCAAATGTATATATAATATGTGTCATTAAGTAATAGTCTTTTAACTTAGTTTCTTGGTGAAGAAGTAACCTAAAATTTGGTGATGGAAAAGAAGGAAAATACTGAAATTGTTTACATCTATTATACCATAATACAATATGAATATGGTGGATAAATATACTATCTAGACTCATTAGATAATATGAATTATTTCAAATGTATATGGAATATGTGTCATTAAGTAATAGTCTTTTAACTTAGTTTCTTAATGATGAAATAACCTAAGATTTGGTGACGGAGAATTAGAAAATACTGAAACTGTTTATATCTATTATACCATAATACAATATGAATATGGTGGATAAGTATACTATCGAGACTCATTAGTTAATTTGTATTATTTCAAATGTATATGGAATATGTGTCATTAAGTAATAGTCTTTTAATTAGTTTCTTAGTGATGAAGTAACCTAAGATTTGGTGATGGAGAATTAGAAAATACTGAAACTATTTACATGTATTATACCATAATACAATATGAATATGGTGGGTAAATATACTATCGAGACTCATTAGATAATTTGAATTATTTAAAATGTATATGGAATATGTGTCATTAAGTAATAGTCTTTTAACTTCATTTCTTAGTGATGAAGTAACCTAAGATTTGGTGATGGAGAATTAGAAAATACTGAAACTGTTTATATCTATTATACCATAATACAATATGAATATGGTGGATAAATATACTATCGAGACTCATTAGATAATTTGAATTATTTCAAATGTATATGGAATATGTGTCATTAAGTAATAGTATTTTAACTTAGTTTCTTAGTGATGAAGTAACCTAAAATTTGGTGATGGAGAAGAAGGAAAATACTGAAATTGTTTACATCTATTATACCATAATACATTATGAATATGGTGGATAAATATACTATCGAGACTCATTAGATAATTTGAATTATTTCAAATGTATATGGAATACGTGTCATTAAGTAATAGTCTTTTAACTTAGTTTCTTAGGGATGAAGTAACCTAAGATTTGGTGATGGAGAATTAGAAAATACTGAAACTGTTTACATCTATTATACCATAATACAATATGAATATGGTGGATAAATATACTATCGAGACTCATTAGATAATTTGAATTATTTCAAATGTATATGGAATATGTGTCATTAAGTAAAAATATTTTAACTTAGTTTCTTAGTGATGAAGTAACCTAAGATTTGGTGATGGAGAATTAGAAAATACTGAAATTGTTTACATCTATTATACCATAATACAATATGAATATGGTGAATAAATATACTATCGAGACTCATTAGATAATTTGAATTATTTCAAATGTATATGGAATATGTGTCATTATGTAATACTCTTTTAACTTAGTTTCTTAGTGATGAAGTAACCTAAGATTTGGTGATGGAGAATTAGAAAATACTTAAATTGTTTACATCTATTATACCATAATACAATATGAATATGGTGGATAAATATACCATCGAGACTCATTAGATAATTTGAATTATTTCAAATGTATATGGAATATGTGTCATTAAGTAATAGTCTTTTAACTTAGTTTCTTAGTGAAAAAGTAACCTAAACTTTGGTGATGGAGAAGAAGGAAAATACAGAAATTGTTTACATCTATTATACCATAATACAATATGAATATGGTGGATAAATATACTATCGAGACTCATTAGATAATTTGAATTATTTCAAATGTATATGGAATATGTGTCATTAAGTAATAGTCTTTTAACTTAGTTTCTTAGTGATGAAGTAACCTAAGATTTGGTGATGGAGAATTAGAAAATAACGAAACTGTTTACATCTATTATACCATAATACAATATGAATATGGTGAATAAATATACTATCGAGACTCATTAGATAATTTGAATTATTTCAAATGTATATGGAATATGTGTCATTATGTAATACTCTTTTAACTTAGTTTCTTAGTGATGAAGTAACTTAAGATTTGGTGATTGAGAATTAGAAAATACTGAAATTGTTTACATCTATTATACCATAATACAATATGAATATGGTGGATAAATATATTATCGAGACTCATTAGATAATTTGAATTATTTCAAATGTATATGGAATATGTGTCATTAAGTAATAGTCTTTTAACTAATTTCTTAGGGAAGAAGTAACCTAAAATTTGGTGATGGAGAAGAAGGAAAATACTGAAATTGTTTACATCTATTATACCATAATACAATATGAATATGGTGGATAAATATACTATCGAGACTCATTAGATGATTTGAATTCTTTCAAATGTATATATAATATGTGTCATTAAGTAATAGTCTTTTAACTTAGTTTCTTGGTGAAGAAGTAACCTAAAATTTGGTGATGGAAAAGAAGGAAAATACTGAAATTGTTTACATCTATTATACCATAATACAATATGAATATGGTGGATAAATATACTATCGAGACTCATTAGATAATATGAATTATTTCAAATGTATATGGAATATGTGTCATTAAGTAATAGTCTTTTAACTTAGTTTCTTAATGATGAAATAACCTAAGATTTGGTGACGGAGAATTAGAAAATACTGAAACTGTTTATATCTATTATACCATAATACAATATGAATATGGTGGATAAGTATACTATCGAGACTCATTAGATAATTTGTATTATTTCAAATGTATATGGAATATGTGTCATTAAGTAATAGTCTTTTTAACTTAGTTTCTTAGTGATGAAGTAACCTAAGATTTGGTGATGGAGAATTAGAAAATACTGAAACTGTTTACATGTATTATACCATAATACAATATGAATATGGTGGGTAAATATACTATCGAGACTCATTAGATAATTTGAATTATTTAAAATGTATATGGAATATGTGTCATTAAGTAATAGTCTTTTAACTTCGTTTCTTAGTGATGAAGTAACCTAAGATTTGGTGATGGAGAATTAGAAAATACTGAAACTGTTTATATCTATTATACCATAATACAATATGAATATGGTGGATAAATATACTATCGAGACTCATTAGATAATTTGAATTATTTCAAATGTATATGGAATATGTTTCATTAAGTAATAGTCTTTTAACTTAGTTTCTTAGTGATGAAGTAACCTAAAATTTGGTGATGGAGAAGAAGGAAAATACTGAAATTGTTTACATCTATTATAGCATAATACAATATGAATATGGTGGATAAATATACTATCGAGACTCATTAGATAATTTGAATTATTTCAAATGTATATGGAATACGTGTCATTAAGTAATAGTCTTTTAACTTAGTTTCTTAGGGATGAAGTAACCTAAGATTTGGTGATGGAGAATTAGAAAATACTGAAACTGTTTACATCTATTATACCATAATACAATATGAATATGGTGGATAAATATACTATCGAGACTCATTAGATAATTTGAATTATTTCAAATGTATATGGAATATGTGTCATTAAGTAAAAATATTTTAACTTAGTTTCTTAGTGATGAAGTAACCTAAGATTTGGTGATGGAGAATTAGAAAATACTGAAATTGTTTACATGTATTATACCATAATACAATATGAATATGGTGAATAAATATACTATCGAGACTCATTAGATAATTTGAATTATTTCAAATGTATATGGAATATGTGTCATTAAGTAATAGTCTTTTAACTTAGTTTCTTAGTGATGAAGTAACCTAAGATTTGGTGATGGAGAATTAGAAAATACTGAAACTATTTACATGTATTATACCATAATACAATATGAATATGGTGAATAAATATACTATCGAGATTCATTAGATAATTTGAATTATTTCAAATGTATATGGAATATGTGTCATTAAGTAATAGTCTTTTAACTTAGTTTCTTAGTGATGAACTAACCTAAGATTTGGTGATGGAGAATTAGAAAATACTGAAACTGTTTACATCTAGTATGCCATAATACAATATGAATATGGTGGATAAATATACAATCGAGAATCGTTAGATAAATTGAATTATTTCAAATGTATAAGGAATATGTGTCATTAAGTAATAGTCTTTTAACTTAGTTTCTTAGTGATGAAGTAACCTAAGATTTGGTGATGGAGAATTAGAAAATACTGAAACTGTTTATATCTACTATACCCTAATACAATATGAATATGGTGAATAAATATACTATCGAGACTCATTAGATAATTTGAATTATTTCAAATGTATATGGAATATATGTCATTAAGTAATAGTCTTTTAACTTAGTTTCTTAGTGATGAAGTAACCTAAGATTTGGTGATGGAGAATTAGAAAATACTGAAATTGTTTACATTTATTATACCATAATACAATATGAATATGGTGGATAAATATACTATCGAGACTCATTAGATAATTTGAATTATTTAAAATGTATATGGAATATGTGTCATTAAGTAATAGTCTTTTAACTTAGTTTCTTAGTGATGAAGTAACCTAAGATTTGGTGATGAAGAATTAGAAAATAACGAAACTGCTTACATCTATTATACCATAATACAATATGAATATGGTGACTAAATATACTATCGAGACTCATTAGATAATTTGAATTATTTCAAATGTATATGGAATATGTGTCATTAAGTAATAGTCTTTTAACTTAGTTTCTTAGTGAAGAAGTAACCTAAAATTTGGTGATGGAGAAGAAGGAAAATACTGAAACTGTTTATATCTATTATACCATAATACAATATGAATATGGTGAATAAATATACTATCGAGACTCATTAGATAATTTGAATTATTTCAAATGTATATGGAATATGTTTCATTATGTAATAGTCTTTTAACTTAGTTTTTTAGAGATGAAGTAACCTAAGATTTGGTGATGGGGAATTAGAAAATACCGAAACTGTTTCCATCTATTATACCATAATACAATATGAATATGGTGGATAAATATACTATCGAGACTCATTATATAATTTGAATTATTTCAAATGTATATGGAATATGTGTCATTAAGTAAAAATATTTTAACTTAGTTTCTTAGTGATGAAGTAACCTAAGATTTGGTGATGGAGAATTAGAAAATACTGAAACTGTTTACATGTATTATACCATAATACAATATGAATATGGTGAATAAATATACTATCAAGACTCATTAGATAATTTGAATTATTTAAAATTTATACGGAATATGTGTCATTAAGTAATATTATTTTAACTTAGTTTCTTAGTAATGAAGTAACTTAAGATTTGGTGATGGAGAATTAGAAAATATTGAAACTGTTTACATGTATTATACCATAATACAATATGAATATGGTGAATAAATATACTATCGAGACTCATTAGATAATTTGAATTATTTCAAATGTATATGGAATATGTGTCATTAAGTAATAGTCTTTTAACTTAGTTTCTTAGTGATGAAGTAACCTAAGATTTTGTGATGGAGAATTAGAAAATACTGAAATTGTTTACATCTATTATGCCATAATACAATATGAATATGGTGGATAAATATACTATCGAGAATCATTAGATAAATTGAATTATTTCAAATGTATAAGGAATATGTGTCATTAAGTAATAGTCTTTTAACTTAGTTTCTTAGTGATGAAGTAACCTAAGATTTGGTGATGGAGAATTAGAAAATACTGAAATTGTTTACATTTATTATACCATAATACAATATGAATATGGTGGATAAATATACTATCGAGACTCATAAGATAATTTGAATTATTTCAAATTTATATGGAATATGTGTCATTAAGTAATAGTCTTTTAACTTAGTTTCTTAGTGATGAAGTAACCTAAGATTTGGTGATGGAGAATTAGAAAATACTGAAATTGTTTACATTTATTATACCATAATACAATATGAATATGGTGGATAAATATACTATCGAGACTCATTAGATAATTTGAATTATTTAAAATGTATATGGAATATGTGTCATTAAGTAATAGTCTTTTAACTTAGTTTCTTAGTGATGAAGTAACCTAAGATTTGGTGATGAAGAATTAGAAAATAACGAAACTGCTTACATCTATTATACCATAATACAATATGAATATGGTGACTAAATATACTATCGAGACTCATTAGATAATTTGAATTATTTCAAATGTATATGGAATATGTGTCATTAAGTAATAGTCTTTTAACTTAGTTTCTTAGTGAAGAAGTAACCTAAAATTTGGTGATGGAGAAGAAGGAAAATACTGAAATTGTTTACATCTATTATACCATAATACAATATGAATATGGTGGATAAATATACTATCGAGACTCATTAGATAATTTGAATTATTTAAAATTTATATGGAATATGTGTCATTAAGTAATAGTCTTTTAACTTAGTTTCTTAGTGATGAAGTAACCTAAGATTTGGTGATGGAGAATTAGAAAATACTGAAACTGGTTATATCTATTACACCATAATACAATATGAATATGGTGAATAAATATACTATCGAGACTCATTAGATAATTTGAATTATTTCAAATGTATATGGAATATGTGTCATTAAGTAATAGTCTTTTAACTTAGTTTCTTAGTGATGAAGTAACCTAAGATTTAGTGATGGAGAATTAGAAAATACTGAAATTGTTTACATCTATTATACCATAATACAATATGAATATGGTGGATAAATATACTATCGAGACTCATTAGATAATTTGAATTATTTCAAATGTATATGGAATATGTGTCATTAAGTAATAGTCTTTTAACTTAGTTTCTTAGTGATGAAGTAACCTAAGATTTGGTGATGGAGAATTAGAAAATACTGAAATTGTTTACATTTATTATACCATAATACAATATGAATATGGTGGATAAATATACTATCGAGACTCATTAGATAATTTGAATTATTTCAAATGTATATGGAATATGTGTCATTAAGTAATTGTCTTTTAACTTAGTTTCTTAGTGATGAAGTAACCTAAGATTTGGTGATGGAGAATTAGAAAATACTGAAATTGTTTACATTTATTATACCATAATACAATATGAATATGGTGGATAAATATACTATCGAGACTAATTAGATAATTTGAATTATTTAAAATGTATATGGAATATGTGTCATTAAGTAATAGTCTTTTAACTTAGTTTCTTAGTGATGAAGTAACCTAAGATTTGGTGATGAAGAATTAGAAAATAACGAAACTGCTTACATCTATTATACCATAATACAATATAAATATGGTGACTAAATATACTATCGAGACTCATTAGATAATTTGAATTATTTCAAATGTATATGGAATATGTGTCATTAAGTAATAGTCTTTTAACTTAGTTTCTTAGTGAAGAAGTAACCTAAAATTTGGTGATGGAGAAGAAGGAAAATACTGAAATTGTTTACATCTATTATACCATAATACAATATGAATATGGTGGATAAATATACTAACGAGACTCATTAGATAATTTGAATTATTTCAAATGTATATGGAATATGTGTCATTAAGTAATAGTCTTTTAACTTAGTTTCTTAGTGATGAAGTAACCTAAGATTTGGTGATGGGGAATTAGAAAATACCGAAACTGTTTACATCTATTATACCATAATACAATATGAATATGGTGGATAAATATACTATCGAGACTCATTAGATAATTTGAATTATTTCAAATGTATATGGAATATGTGTCATTAAGTAAAAGTATTTTAACTTAGTTTCTTAGTGATGAAGTAACCTAAGATTTGGTGATGGAGAATTAGAAAATACTGAAACTGTTTACATGTATTATACCATAATACAATATGAATATGGTGGATAAATATACTATCGAGACTCATTAGATAATTTGAATTATTTCAAATGTATATGGAATATGTGTCATTAAGTAATAGTCTTTTAACTTAATTTCTTAGTGATGAAGTAACCTAAGATTTGGTGATGGAGAATTAGAAAATACTGAAATTGTTTACATCTATTATGCCATAATACAATATGAATATGGTGGATAAATATACTATCGAGACTCATTAGATAATTTGAATTATTTAAAATTTATATGGAATATGTGTCATTAAGTAATAGTCTTTTAACTTAGTTTCTTAGTGATGAAGTAACCTAAGATCTGGTGATGGAGAATTAGAAAATATTGAAACTGTTTACATGTATTATACCATAATACAATATGAATATGGTGAATAAATATACTATCGAGACTCATTAGATAATTTGAATTATTTCAAATGTATATGGAATATGTGTAATTAAGTAATAGTCTTTTAACTTAGTTTCTTAGTGATGAAGTAACCTAAGATTTGGTGATGGAGAATTAGAAAATACTGAAATTGTTTACATCTATTATGCCATAATACAATATGAATATGGTGGATAAATATACTATCGAGAATCATTAGATAAATTGAATTATTTCAAATGTATAAGGAATATGTGTCATTAAGTAATAGTCTTTTAACTTAGTTTCTTAGTGATGAAGTAACCTAAGATTTGGTGATGGAGAATTAGAAAATACTGAAATTGTTTACATTTATTATACCATAATACAATATGAATATGGTGGATAAATATACTATCGAGACTCATTAGATAATTTGAATTATTTAAAATGTATATGGAATATGTGTCATTAAGTAATAGTCTTTTAACTTAGTTTCTTAGTGATGAAGTAACCTAAGATTTGGTGATGAAGAATTAGAAAATAACGAAACTGCTTACATCTATTATACCATAATACAATATGAATATGGTGACTAAATATACTATCGAGACTCATTAGATAATTTGAATTATTTCAAATGTATATGGAATATGTGTCATTAAGTAATAGTCTTTTAACTTAGTTTCTTAGTGAAGAAGTAACCTAAAATTTGGTGATGGAGAAGAAGGAAAATACTGAAATTGTTTACATCTATTATAACATAATACAATATGAATATGGTGGATAAATATACTATCGAGACTCATTAGATAATTTGAATTATTTCAAATGTATATGGAATATGTGTCATTAAGTAATAGTCTTTTAACTTAGTTTCTTAGTGATGAAGTAACCTAAGATTTGGTGATGGAGAATTAGAAAATACTAAAATTGTTTACAACTATAATACCATAATACAATATGAATATGGTGGATAAATATACTATCGAGACTCATTAGATAATTTGAATTATTTAAAATTTATATGGAATATGTGTCATTAAGTAATAGTCTTTTAACTTAGTTTCTTAGTGATAAAGTAACCTAAGATTTGGTGATGGAGAATTAGAAAATACTGAAACTGTTTATATCTATTATACCATAATACAATATGAATATGGTGAATAAATATACTATCGAGACTCATTAGATAATTTGAATTATTTCAAATGTATATGGAATATGTGTCATTAAGTAATAGTCTTTTAACTTAGTTTTTTAGTGATGAAGTAACCTAAGATTTGGTGATGGAGAATTAGAAAATACTGAAACTGTTCATATCTACTATACCATAATACAATATGAATATGGTGGGTAAATATACTATCGAGACTCATTAGATAATTTGAATTATTTAAAATTTATATGGAATATGTGTCATTAAGTAATAGTCTTTTAACTTAGTTTCTTAGTGATGAAGTAACCTAAGATTTGGTGATGGAGAATTAGAAAATATTGAAACTGTTTACATGTATTATACCATAATACAATATGAATATGGTGAATAAATATACTATCAAGACTCATTAGATAATTTGAATTATTTCAAATGTATATGGAATATGTGTCATTAAGTAATAGTCTTTTAACTTAGTTTCTTAGTGATGAAGTAACCTAAGATTTGGTGATGGAGAATTAGAAAATACTGAAATTGTTTACATCTATTATGCCATAATACAATATGAATATGGTGGATAAATATACTATCGAGAATCATTAGATAAATTGAATTATTTCAAATGTATAAGGAATATGTGTCATTAAGTAATAGTCTTTTAACTTAGTTTCTTAGTGATGAAGTAACCTAAGATTTGGTGATGGAGAATTAGAAAATACTGAAACTGTTTATATCTACTATACCATAATACAATATGAATATGGTGGGTAAATATACTATCGAGACTCATTAGATAATTTGAATTATTTAAAATTTATATGGAATATGTGTCATTAAGTAATAGTCTTTTAACTTAGTTTCTTAGTGATGAAGTAACCTAAGATTTGGTGATGGAGAATTAGAAAATACTGAAACTGTTTATATCTATTATACCATAATACAATATGAATATGGTGAATAAATATACTATCGAGACTCATTAGATAATTTGAATTATTTCAAATGTATATGGAATATGTGTCATTAAGTAATAGTCTTTTAACTTAGTTTCTTAGTGATGAAGTAACCTAAGATTTAGTGATGGAGAATTAGAAAATACTGAAATTGTTTACATCTACTATACCATAATACAATATGAATATGGTGGGTAAATATACTATCGAGACTCATTCGATAAATTGAATTATTTCAAATGTATATGGAATATGTGTCATTAAGTAATAGTCTTTTAACTTAGTTTCTTAGTGATGAAGTAACCTAAGATTTGGTGATGGAGAATTAGAAAATACTGAAATTGTTTACATCTATTATACCATAATACAATATGAATATGGTGGATAAATATACTATCGAGACTCATTAGATAATTTGAATTATTTAAAATTTATATGGAATATGTGTCATTAAGTAATAGTCTTTTAACTTAGTTTCTTAGTGATGAAGTAACCTAAGATTTGGTGATGGAGAATTAGAAAATACTGAAACTGTTTATATCTATTATATCATAATACAATATGAATATGGTGAATAAATATACTATCGAGACTCATTAGATAATTTGAATTATTTCAAATGTATATGGGATATGTGTCATTAAGTAATAGTCTTTTAACTTAGTTTCTTAGTGATGAAGTAACCTAAGATTTAGTGATGGAGAATTAGAAAATACTGAAATTGTTTACATCTATTATACCATAATACATTATGAATATGGTGGATAAATATATTATCGAGACTCACTAGATAATTTGAATGATTTCAAATGTATATGGAATATGTGTCATTAAGTAATAGTCTTTTAACTTAGTTTCTTAGTGATGAAGTAACCTAAGATTTGGTGATGGAGAATTAGAAAATAACGAAACTGTTTACATCTATTATACCATAATACAATATGAATATGGTGAATAAATATACTATCGAGACTCATTAGATAATTTGAATTATTTCAAATGTATATGGAATATGTGTCATTATGTAATAGTCTTTTAACTTAGTTTCTTAGTGAAAAAGTAACCTAAAATTTGGTGATGGAGAAGAAGGAAAATACTGAAATTGTTTACATCTATTATACCATAATGCAATATGAATATGGTGGATAAATATACTATCGAGACTCATTAGATCGAGACTCATTAGATAATTTGAATTATTTCAAATGTATATGGAATATGTGTCATTAAGTAATAGTCTTTTAACTTAGTTTCTTAGTGATGAAGTAACCGAAGATTTGGTGATGGAGAATTAGAAAATACTGAAACTGTTGACATGTATTATACCATAATACATTATGAATATGGTGAATAAATATACTATCGATACTCATTAGATAATTTGAATTATTTCAAATGTATATGAAATATGAGTCATTAAGTAATAGTCTTTTAACTTAGTTTCTTAGTGATGAAGTATCCTAAGATTTGGTGATGGAGAATTAGAAAATACTGAAACTGTTTACATCTATTATACCATAATACAATATAAATATGGTGGATAAATATACTATCGAGACTCATTAGATAATTTGAATTATTTCAAATGTATATGCAATATGTGTCATTAAGTAATAGTCTTTTAACTTAGTTTCTTAGTGATGAAGTAACCTAAGATTTGTGATGGAGATTTAGAAAATACTGAAATTGTTTACAGCTATCAAACCATAATACAATATGAATATGGTTGGTAAATATACTATCGAGACTCATTAGATAATTTGAATTATTTCAAATGTATATGGAATATGTGTCATTAAGTAATAGTCTTTTAACTTAGTTTCTTAGTAATGAAGTAACCTAAGATTTGGTGATGGAGAATTAGAAAATACTGAAACTGTTTACATGTATTATACCATAATACAATATGAATATGGTTAATAAATATACTATCGAGACTTATTAGATAATTTGAATTATTTCAAATATATATGGAATATGTGTCATTAAGTAATAGGCTTTTAACTTAGTTTCTTAATGATGAAGTAACCTAAGATTTGGTGATGGAGAATTAGAAAATACTGAAACTATTTACATTTATTATACCATAATAAAATATGAATATGGTGGATAAATATACTATCGAGACTCATTAGATAATTTGAATTATTTCAAATGTATATGGAATATGTGTCATTAAGTAATAGTATTTTAACTTAGTTTCTTAGTGAAGAAGTAACCTAAAATTTGGTGATGGAGAAGAAGGAAAATACTGAAATTGTTTACATCTATTATACCATAACAAAATATGAATATGGTGGATAAATATACTATCAAGACTCATTAGATGATTTGAATTCTTTCAAATGTATATATAATATGTGTCATTAAGTAATAGTCTTCTAACTTAGTTTCTTGGTGAAGAAGTAACCTAAAAATTGGTGATGGATAAGAAGGAAAATACTGAAATTGTTTACATCTATTATACCATAATACAATATGAATATGGTGGATAAATATACTATCGAGACTCATTAGATAATTTGAATTATTTCAAATGTATATGGAATATGTGTCATTAAGTAATAGTCTTTTAACTTAGTTTCTTAGTGATGAAATAACCTAAGATTTGGTGACGGAGAATTAGAAAATACTGAAACTGTTTATATCTATTATACCATTATACAATATGAATATGGTGGATAAGTATACAATCGAGACTCCTTAGATAATTTGTATTATTTAAAATGTATATGGAATATGTGTCATTAAGTAATAGTCTTTTAACTTAGTTTCTTAGTGATGAAGTAACCTAAGATTTGGTGATGGAGAATTAGAAAATACTGAAACTGTTTACATGTATTATACCATAATACAATATGAATATGGTGGGTAAATATACTATCGAGACTCATTAGATAATTTGAATTATTTCAAATGTATATGGAATATGTGTCATTAAGTAATAGTCTTTTAACTTAGTTTCTTAGTGATGAAATAACCTAAGATTTGGTGACGGAGAATTAGAAAATACTGAAACTGTTTATATCTATTATACCATTATACAATATGAATATGGTGGATAAGTATACAATCGACACTCCTTAGATAATTTGTATTATTTAAAATGTATATGGAATATGTGTCATTAAGTAATAGTCTTTTAACTTAGTTTCTTAGTGATGAAGTAACCTAAGATTTGGTGATGGAGAATTAGAAAATACTGAAACTGTTTACATGTATTATACCATAATACAATATGAATATGGTGGGTAAATATACTATCGAGACTCATTAGATAATTTGAATTATTTAAAATGTATATGGAATATGTGTCATTAAGTAATAGTCTTTTAACTTAGTTTCTTAGTGATGAAGTAACCTAAGATTTGGTGATGGAGAATTAGAAAATACTGAAACTGTTTATATCTATTATACCATAATACAATATGAATATGGTGAATAAATATACTATCGAGACTCATTAGATAATTTGAATTATTTCAAATGTATATGGAATATGTGTCATTAAGTAATAGTCTTTTAACTTAGTTTCTTAGTGATGAAGTAACCTAAGATTTGGTGATGGAGAATTAGAAAATACTGAAACTGTTTACATCTATTATACCATAATACAATATGAATATGGTGGATAAATATACTATCGAGACTCATTAGATAATTTGAATTATTTAAAATGTATATGAATATGTGTCATTAAGTAATAGTCTTTTAACTTAGTTTCTTAGTGATGAAGTAACCTAAGATTTGGTGATGGAGAATTAGAAAATACTGAAACTGTTTACATCTATTATACCATAATACAATATGAATATGGTGAATAAATATACTATCGAGACTCATTAGATAATTTGAATTATTCCAAATGTATATGGAATATGTGTCATTAAGTAATAGTCTTTTAACTTAGTTTCTTAGTGAAGAAGTAACCTAAAATTTGGTGATGGAGAAGAAGGAAAATACTGAAATTGTTTACATCTATTATACCATAATACATATGAATATGGTTGATAAATATACTATCGAGACTCATTAGATAATTTGAATTATTTCAAATGTATATGGAATATGTGTCATTAAGTAATAGTCTTTTAACTTAGTTTCTTAGTGATGAAGTAACCTAAGATTTGGTGATGGAGAATTAGAAAATACTGAAACTGTTTACATCTATTATGCCATAATACAATATGAATATGGTGGATAAATATACTATCGAGAATCATTAGATAAGTTGAATTTTTTCAAATGTATAAGGAATATGTGTCATTAAGTAATAGTCTTTTAACTTAGTTTCTTAGTGATGAAGTAACCTAAGATTTGGTGATGGAGAATTAGAAAATACTGAAACTGTTTATATCTACTATACTAGAATACAATATGAATTTGGTGGGTAAATATACTATCGAGACTCATTAGATAATTTGAATTATTTAAAATGTATATGGAATATGTTTTATTAAGTAATAGTCTTTTAACTTAGTTTCTTAGTGATGAAGTAACCTAAGATTTGGTGATGGAGAATTAGAAAATACTGAAACTGTTTATATCTATTATACCATAATACAATATGAATATGGTGAATAAATATACTATCGAGACTCATTAGATAATTTGAATTATTTCAAATGTATATGGAATATGTGTCATTAAGTAATAGTCTTTTAACTTAGTTTCTTAGTGATGAAGTAACCTAAGATTTGGTGATGGAGAATTAGAAAATACTGAAATTGTTTACATCTATTATACCAAAATACAATATGAATATGGTGGATAAATATACTATCGAGACTCATTAGATAAATTGAATTATTTCAAATGTATATGGAATATGTGTCATTAAGTAATAGTCTTTTAACTTAGTTTCTTAGTGATGAAGTAACCTAAGATTTGGTGATGGAGAATTAGAAAATAATGAAACTGTTTACATCTATTATACCATAATACAATATGAATATGGTGAATAAATATACTATCGAGACTCATTAGATAATTTGAATTATTTCAAATGTATATGGAATATATGTCATTAAGTAATAGTCTTTTAACTTAATTTCTTAGTGATGAAGTAACCTAAGATTTGGTGATGGAGAATTAGAAAATACTGAAATTGTTTACATCTATTATACCATAATACAATATGAATATGGTGGATAAATATACTATCGAGACTCATTAGATAATTTGAATTAAATTCAAATGTATATGGAATATGTGTCATTAAGTAATAGTCTTTTAACCTAGTTTCTTAGTGATGAAGTAACCTAAGATTTGGTGATGGAGAATTAGAAAATAACGAAACTGTTTACATCTATTATACCATAATACAATATGAATATGGTGAATAAATATACTATCGAGACTCATTAGATAATTTGAATTATTTCAAATGTATATGGAATATGTGTCATTATGTAATAGTCTTTTAACTTAGTTTCTTAGTAATGAAGTAACCTAAGATTTGGTGATGGAGAATTAGAAAATACTGAAACTGTTTACATGTATTATACCATAATACAATATGAATATGGTTAATAAATATACTATCGAGACTCATTAGATAATTTGAATTATTTCAAATATATATGGAATATGTGTCATTAAGTAATAGGCTTTTAACTTAGTTTCTTAATGATGAAGTAACCTAAGATTTGGTGATGGAGAATTAGAAAATACTGAAACTATTTACATTTATTATACCATAATAAAATATGAATATGGTGGATAAATATACTATTGAGACTCATTAGATAATTTGAATTATTTCAAATGTATATGGAATATGTGTCATTAAGTAATAGTATTTTTACTTAGTTTCTTAGTGAAGAAGTAACCTAAAATTTGGTGATGGAGAAGAAGGAAAATACTGAAATTGTTTACATCTATTATACCATAATAAAATATGAATATGGTGGATAAATATACTATCAAGGCTCATTAGATGATTTGAATTCTTTCAAATGTATATATAATATGTGTCATTAAGTAATAGTCTTCTAACTTAGTTTCTTGGTGAAGAAGTAACCTAAAATTTGGTGATGGATAAGAAGGAAAATATTGAAATTGTTTACATTTATTATACCATAATACAATATGAATATGGTGGATAAATATACTATCGAGACTCATTAGATAATTTGAATTATTTCAAATGTATATGGAATATGTGTCATTAAGTAATAGTCTTTTAACTTAGTTTCTTAGTGATGAAATAACCTAAGATTTGGTGACGGAGAATTAGAAAATACTGAAACTGTTTATATCTATTATACCATTATACAATATGAATATGGTGGATAAGTATACAATCGAGACTCCTTAGATAATTTGTATTATTTAAAATGTATATGGAATATGTGTCATTAAGTAATAGTCTTTTAACTTAGTTTCTTAGTGATGAAGTAACCTAAGATTTGGTGATGGAGAATTAGAAAATACTGAAACTGTTTACATGTATTATACCATAATACAATATGAATATGGTGGGTAAATATACTATCGAGACTCATTAGATAATTTGAATTATTTAAAATGTATATGGAATATGTGTCATTAAGTAATAGTCTTTTAACTTAGTTTCTTAGTGATGAAGTAACCTAAGATTTGGTGATGGAGAATTAGAAAATACTGAAACTGTTTATATCTATTATACCATAATACAATATGAATATGGTGAATAAATATACTATCGAGACTCATTAGATAATTTGAATTATTTCAAATTTATATGGAATATGTGTCATTAAGTAATAGTCTTTTAACTTAGTTTCTTAGTGATGAAGTAACCTAAGATTTGGTGATGGAGAATTAGAAAATACTGAAACTGTTTACATCTATTATACCATAATACAATATGAATATGGTGGATAAATATACTATCGAGACTCATTAGATAATTTGAATTATTTAAAATGTATATGAATATGTGTCATTAAGTAATAGTCTTTTAACTTAGTTTCTTAGTGATGAAGTAACCTAAGATTTGGTGATGGAGAATTAGAAAATACTGAAACTGTTTACATCTATTATACCATAATACAATATGAATATGGTGAATAAATATACTATCGAGACTCATTAGATAATTTGAATTATTCCAAATGTATATGGAATATGTGTCATTAAGTAATAGTCTTTTAACTTAGTTTCTTAGTGAAGAAGTAACCTAAAATTTGGTGATGGAGAAGAAGGAAAATACTGAAATTGTTTACATCTATTATATCATAATACATATGAATATGGTTGATAAATATACTATCGAGACTCATTAGATAATTTGAATTATTTCAAATGTATATGGAATATGTGTCATTAAGTAATAGTCTTTTAACTTAGTTTCTTAGTGATGAAGTAACCTAAGATTTGGTGATGGAGAATTAGAAAATACTGAAACTGTTTACATCTATTATGCCATAATACAATATGAATATGGTGGATAAATATACTATCGAGAATCATTAGATAAATTGAATTTTTTCAAATGTATAAGGAATATGTGTCATTAAGTAATAGTCTTTTAACTTAGTTTCTTAGTGATGAAGTAACCTAAGATTTGGTGATGGAGAATTAGAAAATACTGAAACTGTTTATATCTACTATACTAGAATACAATATGAATTTGGTGGGTAAATATACTATCGAGACTCATTAGATAATTTGAATTATTTAAAATGTATATGGAATATGTTTTATTAAGTAATAGTCTTTTAACTTAGTTTCTTAGTGATGAAGTAACCTAAGATTTGGTGATGGAGAATTAGAAAATACTGAAACTGTTTATATCTATTATACCATAATACAATATGAATATGGTGAATAAATATACTATCGAGACTCATTAGATAATTTGAATTATTTCAAATGTATATGGAATATGTGTCATTAAGTAATAGTCTTTTAACTTAGTTTCTTAGTGATGAAGTAACCTAAGATTTGGTGATGGAGAATTAGAAAATACTGAAATTGTTTACATCTATTATACCAAAATACAATATGAATATGGTGGATAAATATACTATCGAGACTCATTAGATAAATTGAATTATTTCAAATGTATATGGAATATGTGTCATTAAGTAATAGTCTTTTAACTTAGTTTCTTAGTGATGAAGTAACCTAAGATTTGGTGATGGAGAATTAGAAAATAATGAAACTGTTTACATCTATTATACCATAATACAATATGAATATGGTGAATAAATATACTATCGAGACTCATTAGATAATTTGAATTATTTCAAATGTATATGGAATATATGTCATTAAGTAATAGTCTTTTAACTTAGTTTCTTAGTGATGAAGTAACCTAAGATTTGGTGATGGAGAATTAGAAAATACTGAAATTGTTTACATCTATTATACCATAATACAATATGAATATGGTGGATAAATATACTATCGAGACTCATTAGATAATTTGAATTAAATTCAAATGTATATGGAATATGTGTCATTAAGTAATAGTCTTTTAACCTAGTTTCTTAGTGATGAAGTAACCTAAGATTTGGTGATGGAGAATTAGAAAATAACGAAACTGTTTACATCTATTATACCATAATACAATATGAATATGGTGAATAAATATACTATCGAGACTTATTAGATAATTTGAATTATTTCAAATGTATATGGAATATGTGTCATTATGTAATAGTCTTTTAACTTAGTTTCTTAGTGAAAAAGTAACCTAAAATTTGGTGATGGAGAAGAAGGAAAATACTGAAACTGTTTACATCTATTATACCATAATGCAATATGAATATGGTGGATAAATATACTATCGAGACTCATTAGATCGAGACTCATTAGATAATTTGAATTATTTCAAATGTATATGGAATATGTGTCATTAAGTAATAGTCTTTTAACTTAGTTTCTTAGTGATGAAGTAACCTAAGATTTGGTGATGGAGAATTAGAAAATACTGAAACTGTTGACATGTATTATACCATAATACAATATGAATATGGTGAATAAATATACTATCGATACTCATTAGATAATTTGAATTATTTCAAATGTATATGAAATATGAGTCATTAAGTAATAGTCTTTTAACTTATTTTCTTAGTGATTAAGGATCCTAAGATTTGGTGATGGAGAATTAGAAAATACTGAAACTGTTTACATCTATTATACCATAATACAATATAAATATGGTGGATAAATATACTATCAAGACTCATTAGATAATTTGAATTATTTCAAATGTATATGCAATATTTGTCATTAAGTAATAATCTTTTAACTTAGTTTCTTAGTGATGAAGTAACCTAAGATTTGTGATGGAGATTTAGAAAATACTGAAATTGTTTACAGCTATTAAACCATAATACAATATGAATATGGTTGGTAAATATACTATCGAGACTCATTAGATAATTTGAATTATTTCAAATGTATATGGAATATGTGTTATTAAGTAATAGTCTTTTAACTTAGTTTCTTAGTGATGAAGTAACCAAAGATTTGGTGATGGAGAATTAGAAAATACTGAAACTGTTTACATGTATTATACCATAATACAATATGAATATGGTGAATAAATATACTATCGAGACTCATTAGATAATTTGAATTATTTCAAATATATATGGAATATGTGTTATTAAGTAATAGTCTTTTAACTTAGTTTCTTAGTGATGAAGTAACCTAAGATTTGGTGATGGAGAATTAGAAAATACTGAAACTGTTTATATCTATTATACCATAATACAATATGAATATGGTGAATAAATATACTATCGAGACTCATTAGATAATTTGAATTATTTCAAATGTATATGGAATATGTGTCATTAAGTAATAGTCTTTTAACTTAGTTTCTTAGTGATGAAGTAACCTAAGATTTGGTGATGGAGAATTAGAAAATACTGAAATTGTTTACATCTATTATACCAAAATACAATATGAATATGGTGGATAAATATACTATCGAGACTCATTAGATAAATTGAATTATTTCAAATGTATATGGAATATGTGTCATTAAGTAATAGTCTTTTAACTTAGTTTCTTAGTGATGAAGTAACCTAAGATTTGGTGATGGAGAATTAGAAAATAATGAAACTGTTTACATCTATTATACCATAATACAATATGAATATGGTGAATAAATATACTATCGAGACTCATTAGATAATTTGAATTATTTCAAATGTATATGGAATATATGTCATTAAGTAATAGTCTTTTAACTTAGTTTCTTAGTGATGAAGTAACCTAAGATTTGGTGATAGAGAATTAGAAAATACTGAAATTGTTTACATATATTATACCATAATACAATATGAATATGGTGGATAAATATACTATCGAGACTCATTAGATAATTTGAATTAAATTCAAATGTATATGGAATATGTGTCATTAAGTAATAGTCTTTTAACCTAGTTTCTTAGTGATGAAGTAACCTAAGATTTGGTGATGGAGAATTAGAAAATAATGAAACTGTTTACATCTATTATACCATAATACAATATGAATATGGTGAATAAATATACTATCGAGACTCATTAGATAATTTGAATTATTTCAAATGTATATGGAATATGTGTCATTATGTAATAGTCTTTTAACTTAGTTTCTTAGTGAAAAAGTAACCTAAAATTTGGTGATGGAGAAGAAGGAAAATACTGAAATTGTTTACATCTATTATACCATAATGCAATATGAATATGGTGGATAAATATACTATCGAGACTCATTAGATCGAGACTCATTAGATAATTTGAATTATTTCAAATGTATATGGAATATGTGTCATTAAGTAATAGTCTTTTAACTTAGTTTCTTAGTGATGAAGTAACCTAAGATTTGGTGATGGAGAATTAGAAAATACTGAAACTGTTGACATGTATTATACCATAATACAATATGAATATGGTGAATAAATCTACTATCGATACTCATTAGATAATTTGAATTATTTCAAATGTATATGAAATATGAGTCATTAAGTAATAGTCTTTTAACTTATTTTCTTAGTGATTAAGGATCCTAAGATTTGGTGATGGAGAATTAGAAAATACTGAAACTGTTTACATCTATTATACCATAATACAATATAAATATGGTGGATAAATATACTATCGAGACTCATTAGATAATTTGAATTATTTCAAATGTATATGCAATATTTGTCATTAAGTAATAATCTTTTAACTTAGTTTCTTAGTGATGAAGTAACCTAAGATTTGTGATGGAGATTTAGAAAATACTGAAATTGTTTACAGCTATTAAACCATAATACAATATGAATATGGTTGGTAAATATACTATCGAGACTCATTAGATAATTTGAATTATTTCAAATGTATATGGAATATGTGTCATTAAGTAATAGTCTTTTAACTTAGTTTCTTAGTGATGAAGTAACCTAAGATTTGGTGATGGAGAATTAGAAAATAATGAAACTGTTTACATCTACTATACCAGAATACAATATGAATATGGTGGGTAAATATACTATCGAGACTCATTAGATAATTTGAATTATTTAAAATGTATATGGAATATGTGTCATTAAGTAATAGTCTTTTAACTTAGTTTCTTAGTGAAGAAGTAACCTAAAATTTGGTGATGGAGAAGAAGGAAAATACTGAAATTCTTTACATCTATTATACCATAATACAATGTGAATATGGTGGATAAATATACTATCGAGACTCATTAGATCGAGACTCATTAGATAATTTGAATTATTTCAAATGTATATGGAATATGTGTCATTAAGTAATAGTGTTTTACCTTAGTTTCTTAGTGATGAAGTAACCTAAGATTTGGTGATGGAGAATTAGAAAATATTGAAACTGTTGACATGTATTATACCATAATACAATATGAATATGGTGAATAAATATACTATTGATACTCATTAGATAATTTGAATTATTTCAAATGTATATTAAATATGAGTCATTAAGTAATAGTCTTTTAACTTAGTTTCTTAGTGATGAAGTATCCTAAGATTTGGTGATGGAGAATTAGAAAATACTGAAACTGTTTACATCTATTATACCATAATACAATATGAATATGGTGGATAAATATACTATCGAGACTCATTAGATAATTTGAATTATTTCAATTGTATATGGAATATGTGTCATTAAGTAATAGTCTTTTAACTTAGTTTCTTAGTGATGAAGTAATCTAAGATTTGGTGATGGAGATTTAGAAAATACTGAAATTGTTTATATCTATTATACCATAATACAATATGAATATGGTGAATAAATATAGTATCGAGACTCATTAGATGATTTGAATTATTTCAAATGTATATGGAATATGTGTCATTAAGTAATAGTATTTTAACTTAGTGTCTTAGCGATGAAGTAACCTAAAATTAGGTGATGAAGAATTAGAAAATACTGAAACTGTTTACATCTATTGTACCATAATACAATATGAATATGGTGAATAAATATACTATCGAGACTCATTAGATAATTTGAATTATTTCAAATGTATATGGAATATGTGTCATTAAGTAATAGTCTTTTAACTTAGTTTCTTAGTGAAGAAGTAACCTAAAATTTGGTGATGGAGAAGAAGGAAAATACTGAAATTGTTTACATCTATTATACCATAATACAATATGAATATGGTGGATAAATATACTATCTAGACTCATTAGATGATTTGAATTATTTCAAATGTATATATAATATGTGTCATTAATTAATAGTATTTTAACTTAGTTTCTTGGTGATGTAGTAACCTAAAATTTGGTGATGGAAAAGAAGGAAAATACTGAAATTTTTTACATCTATTATACCAAAATACAATATGAATATGGTAAATAAACATACTATCGAGACTCATTAGATAATTTGAATTATTTCAAATATATATGGAATATGTGTCATTAAATAATAGTCTTTTAACTTAGTTTCTTAGTGATGAAGTAACCTAAGATTTGGTGATGGAGAATTAGAAAATACTGAAACTATTTACATATATTATACCATAATACAATATGAATATGGTGGATAAATATAATATCGAGACTCCCAGATAATTTGAATTATTTCAAATGTATATGGAATATGTGTCAATTAATTAATAGTCTTTTAACTTAGTTTCTTAGTGATGAAGTAATCTAAGATTTGGTGATGGAGATTTAGAAAATACTGAAATTGTTTACATCTATTAAACCATAATACAATATGAATATGGTGGGTAAATATACTATCGAGACTCATTAGATAATTTGAATTATTTCAAATGTATATGGAATATGTGTCATTAAGTAATAGTCTTTTAATTTAGTTTCTTAGTGATGAAGTAACCTAAGATTTGGTGATGGAGAATTAGAAAATACTGAAACTTCTTACATGTATTATACCATAATACAATATGAATATGGTGAATAAATATACTATCGAGACTCATTAGATAATTTGAATTATTTCAAATGTATATGGAATATGAGTCATTAAGTAATAGTCTTTTAACTTAGTTTCTTAGTGATGAAGTATCCTAAGATTTGGTGATGGAGAATTAGAAAATACTGACACTGTTTACATCTATTATACAATAATACAATATGAATATGGTGAATAAATATACTATCGAGACTCATTAGATAATTTGAATTATTTCAAATGTATATGGAATATGTGTCATTAAGTAATACTCTTTTAACTTAGTTTCTTAGTGAAGAAGTAACCTAAAATTTGGTGATGTTGAAGAAGGAAAATACTGAAATTGTTTACATCTATTATACCATAATACAATATGAATATGGTGGATAAATATACTATCTAGACTCATTAGATGATTTGAATTATTTCAAATGTATATATAATATGTGTCATTAAGTAATAGTATTTTAACTTAGTTTCTTGGTGAAGAAGTAACCTAAAATTTGGTGATGGAAAAGAAGGAAAATACTTAAATTGTTTACATCTGTTATACCAAAATACAATATGAATATGGTAAATAAACATACTATCGAGACTCATTAGATAATTTTAATTATTTCAAATATATATGGAATATGTGTCATTAAATAATAGTCTTTTAACTTAGTTTCTTAGTGATGAAGTAACCTAAGATTTGGTGATGGAGAATTAGAAAATACTGAAACTATTTACATCTATTATACCATAATACAATATGAATATGGTGGATAAATATACTATCGAGACTCATTAGATAATTTGAATTATTTCAAATGTATATGGAATATGTGTCATTAAGTAATAGTCTTTTAACTTAGTTTCTTAGTGATGAAATAACCTAAGATTTGGTGATGGAGAATTAGAAAATACTGAAACTGTTTATATCTATTATACCATAATACAATATGAATATGGTGAATAAATATAGTATCGAGACTCATTAGATAATTTGAATTATTTCAAATGTATATGGAATATGTGTCATTAAGTAATAGTATTTTAACGTAGTTTCTTAGAGATGAAGTAACCTAAAATTTGGTGATGAAGAATTAGAAAATACTGAAACTGTTTACATCTATTATACCATAATACAATATGAATATGGTGAATAAATATAATATCGAGACTCATTAGATAATTTGAATTATTTCAAATGTATATGGAATATGAGTCATTAAGTTATAGTCTTTTAACTTAGTTTCTTAGTGATGAAGTATCCTAAGATTTGGTGATGGAGAATTAGAAAATATTGAAACTGTTTACATCTATTATACCATAATACAATATGAATATGGTGGATAGATATACTATCGAGACTCATTAGATAATTTGAATTATTTCAAATGTATATGGAATATGTGTCAATTAATTAATAGTCTTTTAACTTAGTTTCTTAGTGATGAAGTAATCTAAGATTTGGTGATGGAGATTTAGAAAATACTGAAATTGTTTACATCTATTAAACCATAATACAATTTGAATATGGTGGGTAAATATACTATCGAGACTCATTAGATAATTTGAATTATTTCAAATGTATATGGAATATGTGTCATTAAGTAATAGTCTTTTAACTTAGTTTCTTAGTGATGAAGTAACCTAAGATTTGGTGATGGAGAATTAGAAAATACTGAAACTGTTTACATGTATTATACCATAATACAATATGAATATGGTGAATAAATATACTATCGAGACTCATTAGATAATTTGAATTATTTCAAATGTATATGGAATATGAGTCATTAAGTAATAGTCTTTTAACTTAGTTTCTTAGTGATGAAGTATCCTAAGATTTGGTGATGGAGAATTAAGAAATACTGAAACTGTTTACATCTATTATACCATAATACAATATGAATATGGTGAATAAATATACTATCGAGACTCATTAGATAATTTGAATTATTTCAAATGTATATGGAATATGTGTCATTAAGTAATAGTCTTTAAACTTAGTTTCTTAGTGAAGAAGTAACCTAAAATTTGGTGATGGAGAAGAAGGAAAATACTGAAATTGTTTACATCTATTATACCATAATACAATATGAATATGGTGGATAAATATACTATCTAGACTCATTAGATGATTTGAATTATTTCAAATGTATATATAATATGTGTCATTAACTAATAGTATTTTAACTTAGTTTCTTGGTGAAGAAGTAACCTAAAATTTCATGATGGAAAAGAAGGAAAATACTGAAATTGTTTACATCTATTATACCAAAATACAATATGAATATGGTAAATAAACATACTATCGAAACTCATTAGATAATTTGAATTATTTCAAATGTATATGGAATATGTGTCATTAAGTTATAGTCTTTTAACTTAGTTTCTTAGTGATGAAGTATCCTAAGATTTGGTGATGGAGAATTAGAAAATACTGAAACTATTTACATCTATTATACCATAATACAATATGAATATGCTGGATAAATATACTATCGAGACTCATTAGATAACTTGAATTATTTCAAATGTATATGGAATATGTGTCAATTAAGTAATAGTCTTTTAACTTAGTTTCTTAGTGATGAAGTAACCTAAGATTTGGTGATGGAGAATTAGAAAATATTAAAACTGTTTACATCTATTATACCATAATACAATATGAATATGGTGAATAATTATACTATCGAGACTCATTAGATAATTTAAATTATTTCAAATGTATATGGAATATGTATCATTAAGTAATAGTCTTTTAACTTAGTTTCTTAGTGAAGAAGTAACCTAAAATTTGGTGATGGAGAAGAAGGAAAATACTGAAATTGTTTACATCTATTATACCATAATACAATATGAATATGGTGGATAAATATACTATCGAGACTCATTTGATAATTTGAATTATTTCAAATGTATATGGAATATGTGTCATTAAGTAATAGTGTTTTAACTTAGTTTCTTAGTGATGAAGTAACCTAAGATTTGGTGATGGAGAATTAGAAAATACTGAAACTGTTTACATGTATTATACCATAATACAATATGAACATGGTGAATAAATATACTATCGAGACTCATTGGATAATTTGAATTATTTCAAATACATATGGAATATGTGTCATTAAGTAATAGTCTTTTAATTTAGTTTCTTAGTGATAAAGTAACCTAAGATTTGGTGATGGAGAATTAGAAAATACTGAAATTGTTTACATCTATTATACCATAATACAATATGAATATGGTGGATAAATATACCATCGAGAATCATTAGATAATTTGAATTATTTCAAATGTATATGGATAATGTGTCATTAAGTAATATTTTTTTAACTTAGTTCCTTAGTGATGAAAAAACCTAAGATTTGGTGATGGAGATTTAGAAAATACTGAAACTGTTTATATCTATTATACCATAATACAATATGAATATGGTGAATAAATATACTATCGAGACTCATTAGATACTTTGAATTATTTCAAATGTATATGGAATATGTGTCATTAAGTAATAGTCTTTTAACTTAGTTTCTTAGTGATGAAGTAACCTAAACTTTGGTAATTGAGAAGAAGAAAAATATTGAAATTGTTTACATCTATTATACCATAATACAATATGAATATGGTGAATAAATATACTATCGAGACTCATTAGATAATTTGAATTATTTCAAATGTATATGGAATATGTGTCATTAAGTAATAGTCTTTTAACTTGGTTTCTCAGTGATGAAGTAACCTAAGATTTGGTGATTGAGAATTAGAAAATACTAAAATTCTTTACATCTATTATACCATAATACAATATGAATATGGTGGATAAATATACTATCAAGACTAATTAGATAATTTGAATTATTTCAAATGTATATGGAATATGTGTCATTAAGTAATAGTCTTTTAACTTAGTTTCTTAGTGATGAAGTAACCTAAGATTTGGTGATGGAGAATTAGAAAATACTGAAACTGTTTACATCTATTATACCATAATACAATATGAATTTGGTATATAAATATACTATCGAGACTCATTAGATAATATGAATTATTTCAAATGTATATGAAATATGTGTCATTAAGTAATTGTCTTTTAACTTAGTTTCTTAGGGAAGAAGTAACCTAAGATTTGGTGATGGAGAAGAAAGAAAATACTTAAATTGTTTACATCTATTTTACCATAATACAATATGAATATGGTGGATAAATATACTATCGAGACTCATTAGATAATTTGAATTATTTCAAATGTATATGGAATATGTGTCATTAAGTAATAGTCTTTTAACTTAGTTTGTTAGTGATGAAGTAACCTAAGATTTGGTGATGGAGAATTAGAAAATACTGAAACTGTTTACATGTATTATACCATAATACAATATGAATATGGTGAATAAATATACTATCGAGACTCATTAGATAATTTGAATTATTTCAAATGTATATGGAATATGTGTCATTAAGTAATAGTCTTTTAAGTTAGTTTCTTAGTGATGAAGTAACCTAAGATTTAGTGATGGAGAATTAGAAAATACTGAAACTGTTTACATGTATTATACCATAATACAATATGAATATGGTGAATAAATATACTATCGAGACTCATTAGATAATTTGAATTATTTCAAATGTATATGGAATATGTGTCATTAAGTAATAGTCTTTTAAGTTAGTTTCTTAGTGATGAAGTAACCTAAGATTTGGTGATGGAGAATTAGAAAATACTGAAATTGTTTACATCTATTATACCATAATACAATATGAATATGGTGGATAAATATACTATCGAGACTAATTAGACAATTTGAATTATTTCAAATGTATTGGATTATGTGTCATTAAGTAATATTTTTTTAACTTAGTTCCTTAGTGATGAAATAACCTAAGATTTGGTGATGGAGAATTAGAAAATATTGAAACTGTTTATATCTATTATACCATAATACAATATGAATATGGTGATAAGTATACTATCGAGACTCATTAGATAATTTGAATTATTTCAAATGTATATGGAATATGTGTCATTAAGTAATAGTCTTTTAACTTAGTTTCTTAGTGATGAAGTAACCTAAGATTTGGTGATGGAGAATTAGAAAATACTGAAGTTGTTTACATCTATTATACCATATTACAATATGAATATGGTGGATAAATATACTATCGAGACTCATTAGATAATTTGAATTATTTAAAATGTATAAGGAATATGTGTCATTAAGTAATAGTCTTTTAACTTAGTTTCTTAGGGAAGAAGTAACCTAAAATTTGGTGATGGAGAAGAAAGAAAATACTGAAATTGTTTACATCTATTATACCATAATACAATATGAATATTGTAACACCCCAGTTTCAATTATTTGATTTATTTTTATTGGAAAATTATTTTATTAGAATTAATAAAATAAAAAGGAATTATTTATTTTGAAATATGGAGGAAAATAAAAGAAATAAGAAAATGCTGAGTTTTTAAGTTATTGGGATTGGATGTTGTTAGTAAAGAGTGGGGGTGCAAAAGAAGTAAGGATATGTTTTGGAGCTCAAGTTATTTTTTTCTCATTATTCACGATAACACAGAAGTTTGGATTTTGGGAAGCAGAGCTCTGAAGGTACGAAGAACGAAGAACGAAGAACATCGCTCAAAAAGTTCAAAGCTGCTAATTGATAAGGTAAGGGGGGCTATTACTCGATTTACCTTTGTTTATGGGTTTATGTACGGTTGGTTTGGGTAATCGTAGGGAAAAACCCCAATTGTTAGATGTTAGTAGGGATCGATACCCTTAGGATTGAACTTTGTTAAAGAGGGTTTAGGTTCTCAATTTTATGAAATCAATTAACGATTTTAGGTTCCTAATGGTGGATTGGGAGTATATCTGCATGATCGTGAATTTACCTTAGAAGTTATAGGGATAACCCCAATGTTAGCAGATTTCCCCAAAATGAACGACTAATCACTTCTAAGGTTACTATAATGATTGTTGGTAATTAGGAAATTGAGGTGTTGTTTTGAATTATACAAAATCGATGTCGTTAGGTACCGAAATGCGCGTTTTGGCTGGCATTTTCCCGCGTTTGGCTGCTGTTCTGAGCTGCTACAGGTACAGGAAAATTCTGTACGCGCTCAGCAACACGAGCCGTGTTGCACAACACGGGCACCCGTGTTGCTCTTCTGTGTTGGTAAAGTAATGTGTTTTCTGGACACATTACAACACGGGCCGTGTTGCACAACATGGGTACCCGTGTTGGTCCCCTGTAATGATAAAAAAATGTGTTTTCTAGATATGTTACAACACGGGCCGTGTTGCACAACACGGGCACCCGTGTTGATGCTGCTGTGTTGATTTTCTGAATTTTGTTTTCTGTGCGTTATTGTGGATTTTATTGTCGTGCTTTTGGATAATGTTATCGAGCATGAATTATGATATGACTTGATATGATTGATGTTTAAATAGTATGCTGAGTGATTACATGCTATCCATATCCTGTTATGATTGATGTTGTTGATGTGCATGATATGTTGATTGATGTTCATAGTATGCTGAGTGTTACATACTTACATATCATGTTGCATTTGTTAATTCCCATTGTGTGGAATTAACATGGTGGCCAATATACGTGTCCGCGATTTAATGGAATGTTGAGGTGGTAGCCGTGTCCGCGATATAATGGAACGGTGAGTTATCCGTGACCGAGATTTAATGGGGCGGTAAAGTGGTACCACATGCATGGGTGTGTTGCATTACCTTGAATATAACATGAATGGATGATTTTTCCAATGTTGTATTTGATTGTTTGTAGGCACGTATGGTTGCTAAATTGTTGACGATGTTTGATGTTAATTGCAAATATGAAAAATAATATATTATGGGTATATGAATTGTAAAGATTTTTGTAAACTATGAAATATGCTAATTGTTGGGTGATGCTTATGGTTTCCTGAATTGATTGTTATGAACGTATAATCAAATGTATAATTGAGATGCTCACCCTTACTGTTGAATATTTCAGATTGAGGAGCTTCGTTCAGGTGCTTGGCGAAGGCTTGTCGTTTCTAGTTTATTTTCGTTTTAGTAATGTCCGGGTCATGCTCTGATAGTTGTAACTCCGGGAACGTTTGTTTGTCAAGCTATTTTAGTCAGACTCGTTTAATTCCTTATGTTTTGTTATAATATGATGTTGACATTTTCCAAGTGTTAATCCCTGATGATTTTGAAAATATTATAACATTGATTTTATTAATTAAATTATTCCGCTGTGTAAACATGTATGAGTTACTACTACGTTATGCATGACAGGAATTTGTTTTATTAAAAGAGAATTGTAGCATCCTCGATTATACATGTACTCTGATATTATGCTTTTAGTGTTTGCGAAAATTTATTCGGGGTTTTTAGAGGGTGTTACAATAGTGGTATCAGAGCATAGTCGGTCGTTGCGACCAAGGTCTTGAGTCAGTCATCCCTTTTGTATGCGATTAGTGTAAGGTAACACTGTCGATACTGTATTCTAATGTGGAATATGTTTTAATTCTCAGGAATATGGCTGGAAGAGGTAACGGACAAAATGATGCTGCACTAGCTGAGGCTTTGGGGATGTTAGCTGGTGTACTTGCTGGAAACCCAACTGGAGGCGTGATTGGTGCTGATAGGCAATTGGGAAATTTCCAAAGGAACAATCCTCCGTTGTTCAAAGGTACACATGACCCTGAAGGTGCTCAGAAGTGGCTGAAGGAAATCGAAAGGATTTTCCGTGTGATTGATTGTGCTGAAGATCTGAAAGTCAGATATGGTACGCATATGTTGGCAGAAGAGGCCGACGACTGGTGGGTTGCCACAAGGACTGAAATGGTTCAGGATGGAGAGGCACTGACTTGGGCTAACTTCAGAAGGGCTTTTCTGAGGAGGTACTTTCCTGAAGATGTTCGGGGAAGAAAGGAAATTGAATTTTTGGAGCTTAAGAGGGCAATCTGACGGTTAGTGAGTATGCTACTAAGTTCACTGAGCTGGCAAAGTATTATGCACACTACAACAATGATGAGGCTGGAGAATTCTCTAAGTGTATCAAATTTGAGAATGGTCTCCGAGATGAGATTAAGCAAGGAATCAGGTACCAGCGTATTCGTAGATTTTCTGACCTGGTGGATTGTAGCAGAATCTTGGAAGAAGATATTACCAAGAATAGGTCGTCTCACTCTCGTGGGGCTGTTGATAAAAGAGGAAAGCAACATATGGACCGTGGCAAGCCATATGGTAGAGATAACCAGAAATCAGGTGGATGGAAAAGGCCTAGTGGGGGAGATTCTAAGGCTCCTATCAGATGCTACAGGTGTGGTGAGTCTGGTCATCACATTCGAGATTGCAAGAGTGATGAGAAGAAGTGCTATAAATGTGGAAAGGCTGGTCATTTGTCTATTGATTGCAAAGGGAAGTCTGTTACTTGTTACAATTGTGGCGAAGAAGGTCACATTCGTCCGCAGTGTCCTAAGCCTAGGAAGGATCAGTCAGGTGGAAAAGTGTTTGCTTTGTCTGGATCTGAGACTACCCCAGAGGATCGATTGATTAAAGGTACGTGTTTTATTCAGGCACACCTTTAGTTGCAATTATTGATACTGGTGCAACTCATTCTTTCATTTCTTTGGATTGTGCTGAGAGGTTGAAACTGGACATATCTGGTAGGCGAGGTAGCATGGTTGTTGATACTCCTGCATCGGGTTCAGTGACAACTTCACTTGTATGTAGGAATTGTCCTATTGAGATTTTTGGTAGAGGTTTCGGTATGGATTTAGTGTGCCTACCGCTCGAACAAATTGATATCATCCTTGGGATGAACTGGTTGGAATTCAATCGGGTTCATCTGAACTGCTTTGCTAAGACGGTGATTTTTCCAGAAGCAGTTGGTGTCGAGAACTTGACTATGACTGCTAGGCAGGTACAAGAAGCAATGGAGGACGGTGCTAATGTGTTTATGTTACTTGCTTCGTTAGATGCAACAGGAAAGGTCAGGAGTGGTGAATTGCCAGTGGTGTGTGATTTTCCAGAAGTCTTTCCTGATGATGTGGGTGAGTTACCTCCTGAGAGAGAGGTGGAATTCTCTATAGATTTGATTCCTGGTACGAGACCGGTGTCGATGGCGCCATATCGTATGTCTGCGTCTGAGTTGGCTGAATTGAAGAGTCAGTTAGAAGATTTACTGGAGAAGAAGTTTATTCGTCCAAGTGTTTCGCCTTGGGGTGCTCCGGTATTGTTGGTTAAGAAGAAAGAAGGTGGTTGGAATTTCTCAAAGATTATGATTTTGGTTTGAATTACCATCCTGGTAAGGCAAATGTGGTTGCGGATGCTTTGAGCAGGAAATCCTTGCATATGTCTATGATGATGGTTCGTGAATTGGATTTAATTGAACAATTCCGAGATTTGAGTTTAGTTTGTGAAAGTACTCCGAGATATGTTCGTTTGGGTATGTTGAAACTTACTAGTGGTATTCTAGAAGAGATCAGGATCGGGCAGAAATCTGATGTTAATTTAGTTGATAAATTGACATTGATCAACCAAGATCAAGGTGGTGAATTTAGAATTGATGAAAATGATGTTATGAGATTTGGCGATAGAGTTTGTGTTCCTGATGTCGCAGAAATCAAGAAGAGTATATTAGAGGAAGGACATCGCAGTGGGATGAGTATTCATCCGGGTGCCACGAAAATGTATCATGATTTGAAGAAATTGTTTTGGTGGCCGGGAATGAAAAAGGAAATAGCTGAATTTGTGTATGCATGTTTAATCTGTCAGAAATCGAAGATTGAGCATCAGAAGCCGTCTGGATTTATGCAACCAATGTTTATTCCAGAATGGAAGTGGGATAGTATTTCTATGGATTTTGTATCTGGGTTGCCGAGGACTCATATGAATTGTGAAGCGATATGGGTCGTTGTGGATAGACTGACTAAGTCTGCTCATTTTATACCGGTGCGAATGGATTACTCAATGGAGAGATTGGCACAGTTATATATTGAGAAAATAGTGAGTTTGCATGGAGTTCCTTCTAGTATTGTGTCGGATAGAGATCCGAGATTCACTTTGAAATTTTGGGAAGGATTGCAGAAAGCTTTGGGTACTAAATTGAGGTTGAGTTCAGCTTACCATCCTCAGACTGATGGACAGACGGAGAGGACGATTCAATCGTTAGAAGATTTGTTGCGTGCTTGTGTTTTAGAGAAGGGTGGAGCTTGGGATAGCTATTTACCATTGATTGAATTTACTTATAACAATAGTTACCATTCGAGTATTGGTATGGCTCCGTTCGAGGCATTGTATGGTAGACGGTGTAGAACACCTCTGTGTTGGTATGAATCTGGAGAGAGTTCGGTAATTGGGCCAGAGATTGTTCAGCAGACTACTGAAAAGATCAAATTGATTCAAGAGAAGATGAGAGCTTCTCAGAGTCGTCAGAAAAGTTATCATGATAAGAGGAGAAAGAATTTAGAATTCAGTGCTGGAGATCATGTGTTTATGAGAGTTACTCCGATGACGGGTATTGGTCGAGCGTTGAAATCTAAGAAGTTGACTCCGCGTTTTATTGGTCCGTTTCAGATTACGGAAAGAGTTGGAGAAGTTGCTTATCGTATTGCTTTACCTCCGAGACTTGCGAATTTGCACGATGTTTTTCATGTTTCTCAGCTGAGGAGATACATTCCAGACCCATCTCATGTAATCCAAATAGATGATGTACAGGTGAGAGATAACCTGACAGTAGAAACATTGCCTATGAGGATAGAAGATCGGGAAGTGAAACAGTTAAGAGGTAAAGAGATAGCATTAGTGAAGGTTGCTTGGGGAGGTCCAGCAGATGGAAATATCACTTGGGAGCTGGAGAGCCAGATGAAAGAGGCTTATCCGGAGCTGTTCGTCTAAGGTATGTTTTCGAGGACGAAAACTCTTTTAGTGGGGGAGAGTTGTAACACCCCAGTTTCAATTATTTGATTTATTTAATTGGAAAATTATTTTATTAGAATTAATAAAATAAAAAGGAATTATTTATTTTGAAATATGGAGGAAAATAAAAGAAATAAGAAAATGCTGAGTTTTTAAGTTATTGGGATTGGATGTTGTTAGTAAAGAGTGGGGGTGCAAAAGAAGTAAGGATATGTTTTGGAACTCAAGTTATTTTTTTCTCATTATTCACGATAACACAGAAGTTGGGATTTTGGGAAGCAGAGCTCTGAAGGTACGAAGAACGAAGAACGAAGAACATCGCTCAAAAAGTTCAAAGCTGCTAATTGATAAGGTAAGGGGGGCTATTACTCGATTTACCTTTGTTTATGGGTTTATGTACGGTTAGTTTGGGTAATCGTAGGGAAAAACCCCAATTGTTAGATGTTAGTAGGGATCGATACCCTTAGGATTGAACTTTGTTAAAGAGGGTTTAGGTTCTCAATTTTATGAAATCAATTAACGATTTTAGGTTCCTAATGGTGGATTGGGAGTATATCTGCATGATCGTGAATTTACCTTAGAAGTTATAGGGATAACCCCAATGTTAGCAGATTTCCCCAAAATGAACGACTAATCACTTCTAAGGTTACTATAATGATTGTTGGTAATTAGGAAATTGAGGTGTTCTTTTGAATTATACAAAATCGATGTCGTTAGGTACCGAAATGCGGGTTTTGGCTGGCATTTTCCCGCGTTTGGCTGCTGTTCTGAGCTGCTACAGGTACAGGAAAATTATGTGCGCGCTCAGCAACACGGGCCGTGTTGCACAACACGGGCACCCGTGTTGCTCTTCTGTGTTGGTAAAGTAATGTGTTTTCTGGACACATTACAACACGGGCCGTGTTGCACAACACGGGTACCCGTGTTGGTCCCCTGTAATGATAAAAAAATGTGTTTTCTGGATATGTTACAACACGGGCCGTGTTGCACAACACGGACACCCGTGTTGATGCTGCTGTGTTGATTTTTTGAATTTTGTTTTCTGTGCGTTATTGTGGATTTTATTGTCGTGCTTTTGGATAATGTTATCGAGCATGAATTATGATATGACTTGATATGATTGATGTTTAAATAGTATGCTGAGTGATTACATGCTATCCATATCCTGTTATGATTGATGTTGTTGATGTGCATGATATGTTGATTGATGTTCATAGTATGCTGAGTGTTACATACTTACATATCATGTTGCATTTGTTAATTCCCATTGTGTGGAATTAACATGGTGGCCAATATACGTGTCCGTGATTTAATGGAACGTTGAGGTGGTAGCCGTGTCCGCGATATAATGGAACGGTGAGTTATCCGTGACCCGAGATTTAATGGGGCGGTAAAGTGGTACCACATGCATGGGTGTGTTGCATTACCTTGAATATAACATGAATGGATGATTTTTCCAATGTTGTATTTGATTGTTTGTAGGCACGTATGGTTGCTAAATTGTTGATGATGTTTGATGTTAATTGCAAATATGAAAAATAATATATTATGGGTATATGAATTGTAAAGATTTTTGTAAACTATGAAATATGCTAATTGTTGGGTGATGCTTATGGTTTCCTGAATTGATTGTTATGAACGTATAATCAAATGTATAATTGAGATGCTCACCCTTACTGTTGAATATTTCAGATTGAGGAGCTTCGTTCAGGTACTTGGCGAAGGCTTGTCGTTTCTAGTTTATTTTCGTTTTAGTAATGTCCGGGTCATGCTCTGATAGTTGTAACTCCGGGAACGTTTGTTTGTCGAGCTGTTTTAGTCAGACTCGTTTAATTCCTTATGTTTTGTTATAATATGATGTTGACATTTTCCAGGTGTTAATCCCTGATGATTTTGAAAATATTATAACATTGATTTTATTAATTAAATTATTCCGCTGTGTAAACATGTATGAGTTACTACTACGTTATGCATGACAGGAATTTGTTTTATTAAAAGAGAATTGTAGCATCCTCGATTATACATGTACTCTGATATTATGCTTTTAGTGTTTGTGAAAATTTATTCGGGGTTTTTAGAGGGTGTTACAAATATGGTGGATAAATATACTATCGAGACTCATTAGATAATTTCAATTATTTCAAATGTATATGGAATATGTGTCATTAAGTAATAGTCTTTTAACTTAGTTTGTTAGTGATGAAGTAACCTAAGATTTGGTGATGGAGAATTAGGAAATATTGAAACTGTTTACATCTATTATACCATAATACAATATGAATATGGTGGATAAATATATTTCGAGACTCATTAGATAATTTGAATTATTTCAAATGTATATGGAATATGTGTAATTAAGTAGTAGTCTTTTAACTTAGTTTCTTAGTGATGAAATAACCTAAAATTTGGTGATGGAGAAGAAGAAAAATACTGAAATTTTTTACATCTATTATACCATAATACAATATGAATATGGTGGATAAATATACTATCAACACTCATTAGATAATTTGAATTATTTCAAATGTATATGGAATATGTGTCATTAAGTAATAGTCTTTTAACTTAGTTTCTTAGTGAAGAAGTAACCTAAAATTTGGTGATGGAGAAGAAAGAAAATACTGAAATTGTTTACATCTATTATACCATAATACAATATGAGTATGGTGGATAAATATACTATCGAGACTCATTAGATAATTTGAATTATTTCAAATGTATATGGTATATGTGTCAGTAAGTAATAGGCTTTTAACTTAGTTTCTTAGTGATGAAGTAACCTAAGATTTGGTGATGGAGAATTAGAAAATACTGAAACTGTTTACATGTATTATACCATAATACAATATGAATATGGTGAATAAATATACTATCGAGACTCATTAGATAATTAGAATTATTTCAAATGTATATGGAATATGTGTCATTAAGTAATAGTCTTTTAAGTTAGTTTCTTAGTGATGAAGTAACCTAAGATTTGGTGATGGAGAATTAGAAAATACTAAAATTGTTTACATCTATTATACCATAATACAATATGAATATGGTGGATAAATATACTATCGAGACTCATTAGATAATTTGAATTATTTCAAATGTATATGGATTATGTGTCATTAAGTAATATTTTTTTAACTTAGTTTCTTAGTGATGAAATAACCTAAGATTTGATGATGGAGAATTAGAAAATACTGAAACTGTTTATATCTATTATACCATAATACAATATGAATATTGTGGATAAATATACTATCGAGACTCATTAGATAATTTGAATTATTTCAAATGTATATGGAATATGTGTCACTAAGTAATAGTCTTTTAACTCAGTTTCTTAGTGATGAAGTAACCTAAGATTTGGTGATGGAGAATTAGAAAATATTGAAACTGTTTACATCTATTATACCATAATACAATATGAATATGGTGGATAAATATATTGTCGATACTCATTAGATAATTTGAATTATTTCAAATTTATATGGAATATGTGTAATTAAGTAGTAGTTTTTTAACTTAGATTCTTAGTGATGAAATAACCTAAAATTTGGTGATGGAGAAGAAGAAAAATACTGAAATTGTTTACATCTATTATACCATAATACAATATGAATATGGTGGATAAATATACTATCGAAACTCATTAGCTAATTTGAATTATTTCAAATGTATATGGAATATGTGTCATTAAGTAATAGTCTTTTAACTTAGTTTCTTAGTAAAGAAGTAACCTAAAATTTGGTGATGGAGAAGAAAGAAAATACTGAAATTGTTTACATCTATTATACCATAATACAATATGAATATGGTGAATAAAAATACTATCGAGACTCATTAGATAATTAGAATTATTTCAAATGTATATGGAATATGTGTCATTAAGTAATAGTCTTTTAAGTTAGTTTCTTAGTGATGAAGTAACCTAAGATTTGGTGATGGAGAATTAGAATATACTAAAATTGTTTACATCTATTATACCATAATACAATATGAATATGGTGGATAAATATACTATCGAGACTCATTAGATAATTTGAATTATTTCAAATGTATATGGATTATGTGTCATTAAGTAATATTTTTTTAACTTAGTTTCTTAGTGATGAAATAACCTAAGATTTGATGATGGAGAATTAGAAAATACTGAAACTGTTTATATCTATTATACCATAATACAATATGAATATTGTGGATAAATATACTATCGAGACTCATTAGATAATTTGAATTATTTCAAATGTATATGGAATATGTGTCACTAAGTAATAGTCTTTTAACTCAGTTTCTTAGTGATGAAGTAACCTAAGATTTGGTGATGGAGAATTAGAAAATATTGAAACTGTTTACATCTATTATACCATAATACAATATGAATATGGTGGATAAATATATTATCGATACTCATTAGATAATTTGAATTATTTCAAATTTATATGGAATATGTGTAATTAAGTAGTAGTTTTTTAACTTAGATTCTTAGTGATGAAATAACCTAAAATTTGGTGATGGAGAAGAAGAAAAATACCGAAATTGTTTACATCTATTATACCATAATACAATATGAATATGGTGGATAAATATACTATCGAAACTCATTAGCTAATTTGAATTATTTCAAATGTATATGGAATATGTGTCATTAAGTAATAGTCTTTTAACTTAGTTTCTTAGTAAAGAAGTAACCTAAAATTTGGTGATGGAGAAGAAAGAAAATACTTAAATTGTTTACATCTATTATACCATAATACAATATGAATATGGTGGATAAATATACTATCGAGACTCATTAGATAATTTAAATTATTTCAAATGTATATGGAATATGTGTCAGTAAGTAATAGTCTTTTAACTTAGTTTCTTAGTGATGAAGTAACCTAAGATTGGGTGATGGAGAATTAGAAAATACTGAAACTGTTTACATGTATTATACCATAATACAATATGAATATGGTGAATAAATATACTATCGAGACTCATTAGATAATTTGAATTATTTCAAATGTATATGGAATATGTGTCATTAAGTAATAGTCTTTTAACTTTATTTCTTAGGGAAGAAGTAACCTAAAATTTGGTGATGGAGAAGAAAGAAAATACTGAAATTGTTTACATCTATTATACCATAATACAATATGAATATGGTGGATAAATATACTATCGAGACTCATTAGATAATTTGAATTATTTCAAATGTGTATGGAATATGTGTCATTAAGTAATAGTCTTTTAACTTAGTTTGTTAGTGATGAAGTAACCTAAGATTTGGTGATGGAGAATTAGAAAAAACTGAAACTGTTTACATCTATTATACCATAATACAATATGAATATGGTGGATAAACATATTTCGAGACTCATTAGATAATTTGAATTATTTCAAATGTATATGGAATATGTGTAATTAAGTAGTAGTCTTTTAACTTAGTTTCTTAGTGATGAAATAACCTAAGATTTGGTGATGGAGAAGAAGAAAAATATTGAAATTGTTTACATCTATTATACCATAATACAATATGAATATGGTGGATAAATATACTATCGACACTCATTAGATGATTTGAATTATTTCAAATGTATATGGAATATGTGTCATTAAGTAATAGTCTTTTAACTTAGTTTCCTAGTGAAGAAGTAACCTAAAATTTGGTGATGGAGAAGAAAGAAAATACTGAAATTGTTTACATCTATTATACCATAATACAATATGAATATTATGGATAAATATACTATCGAGACTAATTAGATAATTTGAATTATTTCAAATGTATATGGAATATGTGTCATTAAGTAATAGTCTTTTAACTTAGTTTCTTAGTGATGAAGTAACATAAGATTTGGTGATGGAGAATTAGAAAATACTGAAACTGTTTACATCTATTATATCATAATACAATATGAATATGGTGGATAATTATATTGTCGAGACTCATTAGATAATTATAATTATTTCAAATGTATATGGAATATGTGTAATTAAGTAGTAGTTTTTTAACTTAGTTTCTTAGTGATGAAATAACCTAAAATTTGGTGATGGAGAAGAAGAAAAATACCGAAATTGTTTACATCTATTATACCATAATACAATATGAATATGGTGGATAAATATACTATCGAAACTCATTAGCTAATTTGAATTATTTAAAATGTATATGGAATATGTGTCATTAAGTAATAGTCTTTTAAGTTAGTTTCTTAGTGAAGAAGTAACCTAAAATTTGGTGATGGAGAATTAGAAAATACTGAAATTGTTTACATCTATTATACCATAATACAATATGAATATGGTATATAAATATACTATCGAGACTCATTAGATAATTTGAACTATTTCAAATGTATATGGAATATGTATCATTAAGTAATAGTCTTTTAACTTAGTTTCTTAGTGATGAAGTAACCTAAGATTTGGTGATGGAGAATTAGAAAATACTGAAATTGTTTACATCTATTATACCATAATACAATATGAATATGGTGGATAAATATACTATCGAGACTCATTAGATAATTTGAATTATTTAAAATGTATATGGAATATGTGTCATTAAGTAATAGTATTTTAACTTAGTTTCTTAGTGATTAAGTAACCTATGATTTGGTGATGGAGAATTAGAAAATACTGAAACTCTTTACATCTATTATACCATAATACAATATGAATGTGGTATATAAATATACTATCGAGACTCATTAGATAATTTGAATTATTTCAAATGTATATGGAATATGTGTCATTAAGTAATAGTCTTTTAACTTAGTTTCTTAGTGAAGAAGTAACCTATAATTTGGTGATGGAGAAGAAAGAAAATACTGAAATTGTTTACATCTATTATACCATAATACAATATGAATATTGTGGATAAATATACTATCGAGACTCATTAGATAATTTTAATTATTTCAAATGTATATGGAATATGTGTCATTAAGTAATAGTCTTTTAACTTAGTTTCTTAGTGATGAAGTAACCTAAGATTTGGTGATGGAGAATTAGAAAATACTGAAACTGTTTACATCTATTATACCATAATACAATATGAATATGGTTGATAAATATATTGTCGAGACTCATTAGATAATTTGAATTATTTCAAATGTATATGGAATATGTGTAATTAAGTAGTAGTTTTTTAACTTAGTTTCTTAGTGATGAAATAACCTAAAATTTGGTGATGGAGAAGAAGAAAAATACCGAAATTGTTTACACCTATTATACCATAATACAATATGAATATGGTGGATAAATATACTATCGAAACTCATTAGCTAATTTGAATTATTTCAAATGTATATGGAATATGTGTCATTAAGTAATAGTCTTTTAACTTAGTTTCTTAGTAAAGAAGTAACCTAAAATTTGGTGATGGAGAAGAAAGAAAATACTGAAATTGTTTACATCTATTATACCATAATACAATATGAATATGGTGGATAAATATACTATCGAGACTCATTAGATAATTTGAATTGTTTCAAATGTATATGGAATATGTGTCAGTAAGTAATAGTCTTTTAACTTAGTTTCTTAGTGATGAAGTAACCTAAGATTGGGTGATGGAGAATTAGAAAATACTGAAACTATATACATGTATTATACCATAATACAATATGAATATGGTGAATAAATATACTATCGAGACTCATTAGTTAATTTTAATTATTTCAAATGTATATGGAATATGTGTCATTAAGTAATAGACTTTTAACTTAGTTTCTTAGTGATGAAGTAACCTAAGATTTGGTGATGGAGAATTAGAAAATATTGAAATTATTTACATCTATTATACCATAATACAATATGAATATGTTGGATAAATATACTATCGAGACTCATTAGATAATTTGAATTATTTCAAATGTATATGGAATATGTGTCATTAAGTAATAGTCTTTTAAATTAGTTTCTTCGTGATGAAGTAACCTAAGATTTGGTGATGGAGAATTAGAAAATACTGATACTGTTTACATGTATTATACTATAATACAATATGAATATGTTGAATAAATATACTATCGATAGTCATTAGATAATTTGAATTATTTCAAATGTATATGGAATATGTGTTATTAAGTAATAGGCTTTTAACTTAGTTTCTTAGTGATGAAGTAACCTAAAATTTGGTGATGGAGAAGAATAAAAATATTGAAATTGTTTACATCTATTAAACCATAATACAATATGAATATGGTGGATAAATATATTATCGAGACTCATTAGATAATTTGAATTATTTCAAATGTATATGGAATATGTGTCATTAAGTAATAGTCTTTTAACTTGGTTTCTTAGTGATGAAGTAACCTAAAATTTGGTGATGGAGAATTAGAAAATACGGAATCTGTTTTCATCTATTATACCATAATACAATATGAATATGGTGAATAAATATACTATCGAGACTCATTAGATAATTTGAATTATTTCAAATGTATTTGGAATATGTGTCATTAAGTAATAGTCTTTTAACTTAGTTTCTTAGTGATGAAGTAACCTAAAATTTCGTGATGGAGAAGAACAAAAATATTGAAATTGTTTACATCTATTATACCATAATACAATATGAATATGGTGGATAAATATACTATCGAGACTCATTAGATAATTTTAATTATTTCAAATGTATATGGAATATGTGTCATTAAGTAACAGTCTTTTAACTTGGTTTCTTAGTGATGAAGTAACCTAAAATTTGGTGATGGCGAATTAGAAAATACGGAAACTGTTTACATCTATTATACCATAATACAATATGAATATAGTTAATAAATATACTATCGAGACTCATTAGATAATTTGAATTATTTCAAATGTATATGGAATATATGTCATTAAGTAATAGTCTTTTAACTCAGTTTCTTAGTGATGAAGTAACCTAAAATTTGGTGATGGAGAATTAGAAAATACTGAAACTGTTTACATCTATTATACCATAATACAATATGAATATGGTGGATAAATATACTATCGAGACTCATTTGATAATTTGAATTATTTTAAATGTATATGGAATATGTGTCATTAAGTAATAGTCTTTAACTTAGTTTCTTAGTGATGAAGTAACCTAAGATTTGGTGATGGAGAATTATAAAATATTGAAACTGTTTACATCTATTATACCATAATACAATATGAATATGGTGGATAAATATACTATCGTGACTCATTAGATAATTTGAATTATTTCAAATGTATATGGAATATGTGTCCTTAAGTAATAGTCTTTTAAGTTAGTTTCTTAGTGATGAAGTAACCTAAGATTTGGTGATGGAGAATTAGAAAATACTGAAATTGTTTACATCTATTATACCAAAATACAATATGAATATGGTGAATAAATATACTATCGAGACTCATTATATAATTTGAATTATTTCAAATGTATATGGATTATGTGTCATTAACTAATATTTTTTTAACTTAGTTCCTTAGCGATGAAATAACCTAAGATTTGGTGATGGAAAATTATAAAATACTAAAACTGTTTATATCTATTATACCATAATACAATATGAATATGGTGAATAAATATACTATCGATACTCATTAGATAATTTGAATTATTTCAAATGTATATGGAATATGTGTTAGTAAGTAATAGTCTTTTAACTTAGTTTCTTAGTGATGAAGTAACCTAAAATTTGCTGATTGAGAAGAAGAAAAATATTGAAATTGTTTACATCTATTATACCATAATACAATATGAATATGGTGGATAAATATACTATCGAGACTCATTAGATAATTTGAATTATTTCAAATGTATATGGTATATGTGTCATTAAGTAATAGTCTTTTAACTTGGTTTCTTAGTGATGAAGTAACCTAAAATTTGGTGATGGAGAATTAGAAAATACTGAAACTGTTTACACCATTATACCATAATACAATATGAATGTGGTGGATAAATATACTATCGAGACTAATTAGATAATTTGAATTATTTCAAATGTATATGGAATATGTGTCATTAAGTAATAGTCTTTTGACTTAGTTTCTTAGTGATGAAGTAACCTAAGATTTGGTGATGGAGAATTAGAAAATACTGAAACTGTTTACATCTATTATACCATAATACAATATGAATATGGTGGATAAATATTCTATCGAGACTCATTAGATAATTTGAATTATTTAAAATGTATATGGAATATGTGTCATTAAGTAATAGTCTTTTAACTTAGTTTCTTAGTGATGAAGTAACCTAAGATTTGGTGATAGAGAATTAGAAAATACTGAAACTATTTACATCTATTATACCATAATACAATATGAATATGGTATATAAATATGCTATCGAGACTCATTAGATAATTTGAATTATTTCAAATGTATATGGAATATGTGTAATTAAGTAATAGTCTTTTAACTTAGTTTCTTAGTGAAGAAGTAACCTAAAATTTGGTGATGGAGAAGAAAGAAAATACTGAAATTGTTTACATCTATTATACGATAATACAATATGAATTTGGTGGATAAATATACTATCGAGACTCATTAGATAATTTGAATTATTTCAAATGTATATGGAATATGTGTCATTAAGTAATAGTCTTTTAACTTAGTTTCTTAGTGAAGAAGTAACCTAAAATTTGGTGATGGAGAAGAAAGAAAATACTGAAATTGTTTACATCTATTATACCATAATACAATATGAATATGGTGGATAAATATACTATCGAGACTCATTAGATAATTTGAATTATTTCAAATGTATATGGAATATGTGTCATTAAGTAATAGTCTTTTAACTTAGTTTCTTAGTGAAGAAGTAACCTAAAATTTTGTGATGGAGAAGAAAGAAAATACTGAAATTGTTTACATCTATTATACCATAATACAATATGAATATGGTGGATAAATATACTATCGAGACTCATTAGATAATTTTAATTATTTCAAATGTATATGGAATATGTGTCATTAATTAATAGTCTTTTAACTTAGTTTCTTAGTGATGAAGTAACCTAAAATTTGGTGATGGAGAAGAAAAATATTGAAATTATTTACATCAATTATACTTTAATACAATATGAATATGGTGAATAAATATACTATCGAGACTCATTAGATAATTTGAATTATTTCAAATGTATATGGAATATGTGTCATTAAGTTATAGTCTTTTAACTTAGTTTCTTAGTGATAAAGTAACCTAAAATTTGGTGATGGAGAATTAGAAAATACTGAAACTGTTTACATCTATTATACAATAATACAATATGAATATGGTGAATAAATATACCTTCGAGACTCATTAGATAATTTTAATTATTTCAAATGTATATGGAATATGTGTCATTAAGTAATAGTCTTTTAACTTAGTTTCTTAGTGATGAAGTAACCTAAAATTTGTTGATGGAGAATTAGAAAATACTGAAACTATTTACATCTATTATACCAAAATACAATATGAATATGGTGAATAAATATACTATCGAGACTCATTAGATAATTTGAATTATTTCAAATGTATATGGAATATGTGTCATTAAGTAATAGTCTTTTAACTTAGTTTCTTAGTGATGAAGTAACCTGAAATTTGGTGATGGAGAAAAAGAAAAATATTGAAATTATTTACATCTATTATACCATAATACAATATTAATATGTTGGATAATTATACTATCGATACTCATTAAATAATTTGAATTATTTCAAATGTATATGGAATATGTGTCATTAAGTAATAGTCTTTTAACTTAGTTTCTTAGTGATGAAGTAACCTAAAATTTGGTGATAGAGAATTAGAAAATACTGAAACTATTTACATCTATTATACCATAATACAATATGAATATGGTATATAAATATGCTATCGAGACTCATTAGATAATTTGAATTATTTCAAATGTATATGGAATATGGGGCATTAAGTAATAGTCTTTTAACTTAGTTTCTTAGTGATGAAGTAACCTATGATTTGGTGATGGAGAATTAGAAAATAGTGAAACTGTTTACATCTATTATACCATAATACAATATGAATATGGTGGATAAATATATTGTCGAGACTCATTAGATAATTTGAATTATTTCAAATGTATATGGAATATGTGTCATTAAGTAATAGTCTTTTAACTTAGTTTCTTAGTGATGAAGTAACCTAAGATTTGGTGATGGAGAATTAGAAAATACTGAAATTGTTTACATCTATTATACTATAATACAATATGAATATGGTGGATAAATATACTATCGAGACTCATTAGATAATTTGAATTATTTCAAATGTATATGGAATATGTGTCAGTAAGTAATTGTCTTTTAACTTAGTTTCTTAGTGATGAATTAACCTAAGATTTGGTGATGGAGAATTAGAAATTACTGAAACTGTTTACATGTATTATACCATAATACAATATGAATACAATATGAATATGGTGAATAAATATACTATCGAGACTCATTAGATAATTTGAATTATTTCAAATGTATATGGAATATGTGTCATTAAGTAATAGTCTTTTAACTTAGTTTCTTAGTGATGAAGTAACCTAAGATTTGGTGATGGAGAATTAGAAAATACTGAAATTGTTTACATCTATTATACCATAATACAATATGAATATGGTGGATAAATATACTATCGAGACTCATTAGATAATTTGAATTATTTCAAATGTATATGGAATATGTGTCATTATGTAATAGTCTTTTAACTTAGTTTCTTAGTGATGAAGTAACCTAAAATTTGGTGATGGAGAAGAAGAAAAATATTGAAATTGTTTACATCTATTATTCCATAATACAATATGAATAAGGTGGATAAATATACTATCGCGACTCATTAGATAATTTGAATTATTTCAAATGTATATGGAATATGTGTGATTAAGTAATAGTCTTTTAACTTGGTTTCTTAGTGATGAAGTAACCTAAAATTTGGTGATGGAGAATTAGAAAATACGGAAACTGTTTACATCTATTATACCATAATACAATATGAATATGGTCAATAAATATACTATCGAGACTCATTAGATAATTTGAATTATTTCAAATGTATATGGAATATGTGTCATTAAGTAATAGTCTTTTAACTTAGTTTCTTAGTGATGAAGTAACCTATAATTTGGTGATGGATAATTATAAAATATTGAAACTGTTTACATCTATTATACCATAATACAATATGAATATGGTGGATAAATATACTATCGAGACTCATTAGATAATTTGAATTTTTTCAAATGTATATGGAATATGTGTCATTAAGTAATAGTCTTTTAACTTAGTTTCTTAGTGATGAAGTAACCTAAGATTTGGTGATGGAGAATTTGAAAATACTGAAACTGTTTACATCTAATATACCATAATACAATATGAATATGGTGGATAAATATACTATCGATATTCATTAGATAATTTGAATTATTTCAAATGTATATGGAATATGTGTCATTAAGTAATAGTGTTTTAACTTAGTTTCTTAGTGATGAAGTAACCTAAGATTTGGTGATGGAGAATTAGAAAATACTGAAACTGTTTATATCTATTATACCATAATACAATATGAATATGGTGGATAAATATACTATCGAGACTCATTAGATAATTTGAATTATTTCAAATGTATATGAAATATGTGTCATTAAGTAATAGTCTTTTAACTTTGTTTCTTAGTGATGAAGTAACCTAAGATTTGGTGAAGGAGAATTAGAAAATACTGAAACTGTTTACATCTATTATACCATAAAACAATATGAATATGGTGGATAAATATACTATCGAGACTCATTAGATAATTTGAATTTTTTCAAATGTATATGGAATATGTGTCATTAAGTAATAGTCTTTTAACTTAGTTTCTTAGTGATGAAGTAACCTATGATTTGGTGATGGATAATTATAAAATACTGAAACTGTTTACATCTATTATACCATAATACAATATGAATATGGTATATAAATATGCTATCGAGACTCATTAGATAATTTGAATTATTTCAAATGTATATGGAATATGTGTCATTAAGTAATAGTCTTTTAACTTAGTTTCTTAGTGAAGAAGTAACCTAAAATTTGGTGATGGAGAAGAAAGAAAATACTGAAATTGTTTACATCTATTATACCATAATACAATATGAATATTGTGGATAAATATACTATCGAGACTCATTAGATAATTTGAATTATTTCAAATGTATATGGAATATGTGTCATTAAGTAATAGTCTTTTGACTTAGTTTCTTAGTGATGAAGTAACCTAAGATTTGGTGATGGAGAATTAGAAAATACTGAAACTGTTTACATCTATTATACCATAATACAATATGAATATGGTGGATAATTATATTGTCGAGACTCATTATATAATTTGAATTATTTCAAATGTATATGGAATATGTGTCATTAAGTAATAGTCTTTTAACTTAGTTTCTTAGTGATGAAGTAACCTAAGATTTGGTGATGGAGAATTAGAAAATACTGACACTGTTTACATCTATTATACAATAATACAATATGAATATGGTGGATAAATATACTATCGAGACTCATTAGATAATTTGAATTATTTCAAATGTATATGGAATATGTGTCATTAAGTAATAGTCTTTTAACTTAGTTTCTTAGTGAAGAAGTAACCTAAAATTTTGTGATGGAGAAGAAAGAAAATACTGAAATTGTTTACATCTATTATACCATAATACAATATGTTTATGGTGGATAAATATACTATCGAGACTCATTAGATAATTTGAATTATTTCAAGTGTATATGGAATATGTGTCATTAAGTAAAAGTCTTTTAACTTAGTTTCTTAGTGATGAAGTAACCTAAGATTTGGTGATGGAGAATTAGAAAATACTGAAACTGTTTACATCTATTATACCATAATACAATATGAATATGGTGAATAAATATACTATCGAGACTCATTAGATAATTTGAATTATTTCAAATGTATATGGAATATGTGTCATTAAGTAATAGTCTTTTACCTTAGTTTATTAGTGATGAAGTAACCTAAAATTTGGTGATAGAGAATTAGAAAATACTGAAACTATTTACATCTATTATACCATACTACAATATGAATATGGTATATAAATATGCTATCGAGACTCATTAGATAATTTGAATTATTTCAAATGTATATGGAATATGTGTCATTAAGTAATAGTCTTTTAACTTAGTTTCTTAGTGAAGAAGTAACCTAAAATTTGGTGATGGAGAAGAAAGAAAATACTGAAATTGTTTACATCTATTATACCATAATACAATATGAATATGGTGGATAAATATACTATCGTGACTCATTAGATAATTTGAATTATTTCAAATGTATATGGAATATGTGTCATTAAGTAATAGTCTTTTAACTTAGTTTCTTAGTGATGAAGTAACCTAAGATTTCGTGATGGAGAATTAGAAAATACTGAAACTGTTTACATCTATTATACCATAATACAATATGAATATGGTGGATAAATATATTGTCGAGACTCATTAGATAATTTGAATTATTTCAAATGTATATGGATTATGTGTCATTAAGTAATATTTTTTTAACTTAGTTCCTTAGCGATGAAATAACCTAAGATTTGGTGATGGAAAATTATAAAATACTGAAACTGTTTATATCTATTATACCATAATACAATATGAATATGGTGAATAAATATACTATCGATACTCATTAGATAATTTGAATTATTTCAAATGTATATGGAATATGTGTTAGTAAGTAATAGTCTTTTAACTTAGTTTCTTAGTGATGAAGTAACCTAAAATTTGCTGATTGAGAAGAAGAAAAATATTGAAATTGTTTACATCTATTATACCATAATACAATATGAATATGGTGGATAAATATATTATCGAGACTCATTAGATAATTTGAATTATTTCAAATGTATATGGTATATGTGTCATTAAGTAATAGTCTTTTAACTTGGTTTCTTAGTGATGAAGTAACCTAAAATTTGGTGATGGAGAATTAGAAAATACTGAAACTGTTTACACCATTATACCATAATACAATATGAATGTGGTGGATAAATATACTATCGAGACTAATTAGATAATTTGAATTATTTCAAATGTATATGGAATATGTGTCATTAAGTAATAGTCTTTTGACTTAGTTTCTTAGTGATGAAGTAACCTAAGATTTGGTGATGGAGAATTAGAAAATACTGAAACTGTTTACATCTATTATACCATAATACAATATGAATATGGTGGATAAATATACTATCGAGACTCATTAGATAATTTGAATTATTTAAAATGTATATGGAATATGTGTCATTAAGTAATAGTCTTTTAACTTAGTTTCTTAGTGATGAAGTAACCTAAGATTTGGTGATAGAGAATTAGAAAATACTGAAACTATTTACATCTATTATACCATAATACAATATGAATATGGTATATAAATATGCTATCGAGACTCATTAGATAATTTGAATTATTTCAAATGTATATGGAATATGTGTAATTAAGTAATAGTCTTTTAACTTAGTTTCTTAGTGAAGAAGTAACCTAAAATTTGGTGATGGAGAAGAAAGAAAATACTGAAATTGTTTACATCTATTATACGATAATACAATATGAATTTGGTGGATAAATATACTATCGAGACTCATTAGATAATTTGAATTATTTCAAATGTATATGGAATATGTGTCATTAAGTAATAGTCTTTTAACTTAGTTTCTTAGTGATGAAGTAACCTAAGATTTGGTGATGGAGAATTAGAAAATAGTGAAACTGTTTACATCTATTATACCATAATACAATATGAATATGGTGGATAAATATATTGTCGAGACTCATTAGATAATTTGAATTATTTCAAATGTATATGGAATATGTGTCATTAAGTAATAGTCTTTTAACTTAGTTTCTTAGTGATGAAGTAACCTAAGATTTGGTGATGGAGAATTAGAAAATACTGAAATTGTTTACATCTATTATACTATAATACAATATGAATATGGTGGATAAATATACTATCGAGACTCATTAGATAATTTGAATTATTTCAAATGTATATGGAATATGTGTCAGTAAGTAATTGTCTTTTAACTTAGTTTCTTAGTGATGAATTAACCTAAGATTTGGTGATGGAGAATTAGAAATTACTGAAACTGTTTACATGTATTATACCATAATACAATATGAATACAATATGAATATGGTGAATAAATATACTATCGAGACTCATTAGATAATTTGAATTATTTCAAATGTATATGGAATATGTGTCATTAAGTAATAGTCTTTTAACTTAGTTTCTTAGTGATGAAGTAACCTAAGATTTGGTGATGGAGAATTAGAAAATACTGAAATTGTTTACATCTATTATACCATAATACAATATGAATATGGTGGATAAATATACTATCGAGACTCATTAGATAATTTGAATTATTTCAAATGTATATGGAATATGTGTCATTAAGTAATAGTCTTTTAACTTAGTTTCTTAGTGATGAAGTAACCTATAATTTGGTGATGGATAATTATAAAATACTGAAACTGTTTACATCTATTATACCATAATACAATATGAATATGGTGGATAAATATACTATCGAGACTCATTAGATAATTTGAATTTTTTCAAATGTATATGGAATATGTGTCATTAAGTAATAGTCTTTTAACTTAGTTTCTTAGTGATGAAGTAACCTAAGATTTGGTGATGGAGAATTTGAAAATACTGAAACTGTTTACATCTAATATACCATAATACAATATGAATATGGTGGATAAATATACTATCGATATTCATTAGATAATTTGAATTATTTCAAATGTATATGGAATATGTGTCATTAAGTAATAGTGTTTTAACTTAGTTTCTTAGTGATGAAGTAACCTAAGATTTGGTGATGGAGAATTAGAAAATACTGAAACTGTTTATATCTATTATACCATAATACAATATGAATATGGTGGATAAATATACTATCGAGACTCATTAGATAATTTGAATTATTTCAAATGTATATGAAATATGTGTCATTAAGTAATAGTCTTTTAACTTTGTTTCTTAGTGATGAAGTAACCTAAGATTTGGTGAAGGAGTATTAGAAAATACTGAAACTGTTTACATCTATTATACCATAAAACAATATGAATATGGTGAATAAATATACTATCGAGACTCATTAGATAATTTGAATTTTTTCAAATGTATATGGAATATGTGTCATTAAGTAATAGTCTTTTAACTTAGTTTCTTAGTGATGAAGTAACCTATAATTTGGTGATGGATAATTATAAAATACTGAAACTGTTTACATCTATTATACCATAATACAATATGAATATGGTATATAAATATGCTATCGAGACTCATTAGATAATTTGAATTATTTCAAATGTATATGGAATATGTGTCATTAAGTAATAGTCTTTTAACTTAGTTTCTTAGTGAAGAAGTAACCTAAAATTTGGTGATGGAGAAGAAAGAAAATACTAAAATTGTTTACATCTATTATACCATAATACAATATGAATATGGTGGATAAATATACTATCGAGACTCATTAGATAATTTGAATTATTTCAAATGTATATGGAATATGTGTCATTAAGTAATAGTCTTTTAACTTAGTTTCTTAGTGATGAAGTAACCTAAGATTTGGTGATGGAGAATTAGAAAATACTGAAACTGTTTACATCTACTATACCATAATACAATATGAATATGGTGGATAATTATATTGTCGAGACTCATTAGATAATTTGAATTATTTCAAATGTATATGGAATATGTGTCATTAAGTAATAGTCTTTTAACTTAGTTTCTTAGTGATGAAGTAACCTAAGATTTGGTGATGGAGAATTAGAAAATACTGACATTGTTTACATCTATTATACAATAATACAATATGAATATGGTGGATAAATATACTATCGAGACTCATTAGATAATTTGAATTATTTCAAATGTATATGGAATATGTGTCATTAAGTAATAGTCTTTTAACTTAGTTTCTTAGTGAAGAAGTAACCTAAAATTTTGTGATGGAGAAGAAAGAAAATACTGAAATTGTTTACATCTATTATACCATAATACAATATGTATATGGTGGATAAATATACTATCGAGACTCATTAGATAATTTGAATTATTTCAAATGTATATGGAATATGTGTCATTAAGTAATAGTCTTTTAACTTAGTTTCTTAGTGATGAAATAACCTAAAATTTGGTGATGGAGAAGAAAAATATTGAAATTATTTACATCAATTATACTTTAATACAATATGAATATGGTGAATAAATATACTATCGAGACTCATTAGATAATTTGAATTATTTCAAATGTATATGGAATATGTGTCATTAAGTAATAGTCTTTTAACTTAGTTTCTTAGTGATGAAGTAACCTAAAATTTGGTGATAGAGAATTAGAAAATACTGAAACTATTTACATCTATTATACCATAATACAATATGAATATGGTATATAAATATGCTATCGAGACTCATTAGATAATTTGAATTATTTCAAATGTATATGGAATATGTGTCATTAAGTAATAGTCTTTTAACTTAGTTTCTTAGTGAAGAAGTAACCTAAAATTTGGTGATGGAGAAGAAAGAAAATACTGAAATTGTTTACATCTATTATACCATAATACAATATGAATATGGTGGATAAATATACTATCGAGACTCATTAGATAATTTGAATTATTTCAAATGTATATGGAATATGTGTCATTAAGTAATAGTCTTTTAACTTAGTTTCTTAGTGATGAAGTAACCTAAAATTTGGTGATAGAGAATTAGAAAATACTGAAACTATTTACATCTATTATACCATAATACAATATGAATATGGTATATAAATATGCTATCGAGACTCATTAGATAATTTGAATTATTTCAAATGTATATGGAATATGTGTCATTAAGTAATAGTCTTTTAACTTAGTTTCTTAGTGAAGAAGTAACCTAAAATTTGGTGATGGAGAAGAAAGAAAATACTGAAATTGTTTACATCTATTATACCATAATACAATATGAATATGGTGGATAAATATACTATCGAGACTCATTAGATAATTTGAATTATTTCAAATGTATATGGAATATGTGTCATTAAGTAATAGTCTTTTAACTTAGTTTCTTAGTGATGAAGTAACCTAAGATTTGGTGATGGAGAATTAGAAAATACTGAAACTGTTTACATCTATTATACCATAATACAATATGAATATGGTGGATAAATATATTGTCGAGACTCATTAGATAATTTGAATTATTTCAAATGTATATGGAATATTTTTCATTAAGTAATAGTCTTTTAACTTAGTTTCTTAGTGATGAAGTAACCTAAGATTTGGTGATGGAGAATTAGAAAATACTGAAACTGTTTACATCTGTTATACAATAATACAATATGAATATGGTGGATAAATATACTATCGAGACTCATTAGATAATTTGAATTATTTCAAATGTATATGGAATATGTGTAATTAAGTAATAGTCTTTTAACTTAGTTTCTTAGTGAAGAAGTAACCTAAAATTTTGTGATGGAGAAGAAAGAAAATACTGAAATTGTTTACCTCTATTATACCATAATACAATATGTATATGGTGGATAAATATACTATCGAGACTCATTAGATAATTTGAATTATTTCAAATGTATATGAAATATGTGTCATTAATTAATAGTCTTTTAACTTAGTTTCTTAGTGATGAAGTAACCTAAAATTTGGTGATGGAGAAGAAAGAAAATACTGAAATTGTTTACATCTATTATACCATAATACAATATGAATATGGTGGATAAATATACTATCGAGACTCATTAGATAATTTGAATTATTTCAAATGTATATGGAATATGTGTCATTAAGTAATAGTCTTTTAACTTAGTTTCTTAGTGATGAAGTAACCTAAAATTTGGTGATAGAGAATTAGAAAATACTGAAACTATTTACATCTATTATACCATAATACAATATGAATATGGTATATAAATATGCTATCGAGACTCATTAGATAATTTGAATTATTTCAAATGTATATGGAATATGTGTCATTAAGTAATAGTCTTTTAACTTAGTTTCTTAGTGAAGAAGTAACCTAAAATTTGGTGATGGAGAAGAAAGAAAATACTGAAATTGTTTACATCTATTATACCATAATACAATATGAATATGGTGGATAAATATACTATCGAGACTCATTAGATAATTTGAATTATTTCAAATGTATATGGAATATGTGTCATTAAGTAATAGTCTTTTAACTTAGTTTCTTAGTGATGAAGTAACCTAAGATTTGGTGATGGAGAATTAGAAAATACTGAAACTGTTTACATCTATTATACCATAATACAATATGAATATGGTGGATAAATATATTGTCGAGACTCATTAGATAATTTGAATTATTTCAAATGTATATGGAATATTTTTCATTAAGTAATAGTCTTTTAACTTAGTTTCTTAGTGATGAAGTAACCTAAGATTTGGTGATGGAGAATTAGAAAATACTGAAACTGTTTACATCTGTTATACAATAATACAATATGAATATGGTGGATAAATATACTATCGAGACTCATTAGATAATTTGAATTATTTCAAATGTATATGGAATATGTGTCATTAAGTAATAGTCTTTTAACTTAGTTTCTTAGTGAAGAAGTAACCTAAAATTTTGTGATGGAGAAGAAAGAAAATACTGAAATTGTTTACCTCTATTATACCATAATACAATATGTATATGGTGGATAAATATACTATCGAGACTCATTAGATAATTTGAATTATTTCAAATGTATATGAAATATGTGTCATTAATTAATAGTCTTTTAACTTAGTTTCTTAGTGATGAAGTAACCTAAAATTTGGTGATGGAGAAGAAAAATATTGAAATTATTTACATCAATTATACTTTAATACAATATGAATATGGTGAATAAATATACTATCGAGACTCATTAGATAATTTGAATTATTTCAAATGTATATGGAATATGTGTCATTAAGTAATAGTCTTTTAACTTAGTTTATTAGTGATGAAGTAACCTAAAATTTGGTGATAGAGAATTAGAAAATACTGAAACTATTTACATCTATTATACCATAATACAATATGAATATGGTATATAAATATGCTATCGAGACTCATTAGATAATTTGAATTATTTCAAATGTATATGGAATATGTGTCATTAAGTAATAGTCTTTTAACTTTGTTTCTTAGTGAAGAAGTAACCTAAAATTTGGTGATGGAGAAGAAAGAAAATACTGAAATTGTTTACATCTATTATACCATAATACAATATGAATATGGTGGATAAATATACTATCGAGACTCATTAGATAATTTGAATTATTTCAAATGTATATGGAATATGTGTCATTAAGTAATAGTCTTTTAACTTAGTTTCTTAGTGATGAAGTAACCTAAGATTTGGTGATGGAGAATTAGAAAATACTGAAACTGTTTACATCTATTATACCATAATACAATATGAATATGGTGGATAATTATATTGTCGAGACTCATTAGATAATTTGAATTATTTCAAATGTATATGGAATATGTGTCATTAAGTAATAGTCTTTTAACTTAGTTTCTTAGTGATGAAGTAACCTAAGATTTGGTGATGGAGAATTAGAAAATACTGAAACTGTTTACATCTATTATACAATAATACAATATGAATATGGTGGATAAATATACTATCGAGACTCATTAGATAATTTGAATTATTTCATATGTATATGGAATATGTGTCATTAAGTAATAGTCTTTTAACTTAGTTTCTTAGTGAAGAAGTAACCTAAAATTTTGTGATGGAGAAGAAAGAAAATACTGAAATTGTTTACATCTATTATACCATAATACAATATGTATATGGTGGATAAATATACTATCGAGACTCATTAGATAATTTGAATTATTTCAAATGTATATGGAATATGTGTCATTAAGTAATAGTCTTTTAACTTAGTTTCTTAGTGAAGAAGTAACCTAAAATTTTGTGATGGAGAAGAAAGAAAATACTGAAATTGTTTACCTCTATTATACCATAATACAATATGTATATGGTGGATAAATATACTATCGAGACTCATTAGATAATTTGAATTATTTCAAATGTATATGAAATATGTGTCATTAATTAATAGTCTTTTAACTTAGTTTCTTAGTGATGAAGTAACCTAAAATTTGGTGATGGAGAAGAAAAATATTGAAATTATTTACATCAATTATACTTTAATACAATATGAATATGGTGAATAAATATACTATCGAGACTCATTAGATAATTTGAATTATTTCAAATGTATATGGAATATGTGTCATTAAGTAATAGTCTTTTAACTTAGTTTCTTAGTGATGAAGTAACCTAAAATTTGGTGATAGAGAATTAGAAAATACTGAAACTATTTACATCTATTATACCATAATACAATATGAATATGGTATATAAATATGCTATCGAGACTCATTAGATAATTTGAATTATTTCAAATGTATATGGAATATGTGTCATTAAGTAATAGTCTTTTAACTTTGTTTCTTAGTGAAGAAGTAACCTAAAATTTGGTGATGGAGAAGAAAGAAAATACTGAAATTGTTTACATCTATTATACCATAATACAATATGAATATGGTGGATAAATATACTATCGAGACTCATTAGATAATTTGAATTATTTCAAATGTATATGGAATATGTGTCATTAAGTAATAGTCTTTTAACTTAGTTTCTTAGTGATGAAGTAACCTAAGATTTGGTGATGGAGAATTAGAAAATACTGAAACTGTTTACATCTATTATACCATAATACAATATGAATATGGTGGATAATTATATTGTCGAGACTCATTAGATAATTTGAATTATTTCAAATGTATATGGAATATGTGTCATTAAGTAATAGTCTTTTAACTTAGTTTCTTAGTGATGAAGTAACCTAAGATTTGGTGATGGAGAATTAGAAAATACTGAAACTGTTTACATCTATTATACAATAATACAATATGAATATGGTGGATAAATATACTATTGAGACTCATTAGATAATTTGAATTATTTCATATGTATATGGAATATGTGTCATTAAGTAATAGTCTTTTAACTTAGTTTCTTAGTGAAGAAGTAACCTAAAATTTTGTGATGGAGAAGAAAGAAAATACTGAAATTGTTTACATCTATTATACCATAATACAATATGTATATGGTGGATAAATATACTATCGAGACTCATTAGATAATTTGAATTATTTCAAATGTATATGGAATATGTGTCATTAAGTAATAGTCTTTTAACTTAGTTTCTTAGTGATGAAGTAACCTAAAATTTGGTGATGGAGAAGAAAAATATTGAAATTATTTACATCAATTATACTTTAATACAATATGAATATGGTGAATAAATATACTATCGAGACTCATTAGATAATTTGAATTATTTCAAATGTATATGGAATATGTGTCATTAAGTAATAGTCTTTTAACTTAGTTTCTTAGTGATGAAGTAACCTAAAATTTGGTGATAGAGAATTAGAAAATACTGAAACTATTTACATCTATTATACCATAATACAATATGAATATGGTATATAAATATGCTATCGAGACTCATTAGATAATTTGAATTATTTCAAATGTATATGGAATATGTGTCATTAAGTAATAGTCTTTTAACTTAGTTTCTTAGTGAAGAAGTAACCTAAAATTTGGTGATGGAGAAGAAAGAAAATACTGATATTGTTTACATCTATTATACCATAATACAATATGAATATGGTGGATAAATATACTATCGAGACTCATTAGATAATTTGAATTATTTCAAATGTATATGGAATATGTGTCATTAAGTAATAGTCTTTTAACTTAGTTTCTTAGTGATGAAGTAACCTAAGATTTGGTGATGGAGAATTAGAAAATACTGAAACTGTTTACATCTATTATACCATAATACAATATGAATATGGTGGATAAATATATTGTCGAGACTCATTAGATAATTTGAATTATTTCAAATGTATATGGAATATGTGTCATTAAGTAATAGTCTTTTAACTTAGTTTCTTAGTGATGAAGTAACCTAAGATTTAGTGATGGAGAATTAGAAAATACTGAAACTGTTTACATCTATTATACAATAATACAATATGAATATGGTGGATAAATATACTATCGAGACTCATTAGATAATTTGAATTATTTCAAATGTATATGGAATATGTGTCATTAAGTAATAGTCTTTTAACTTAGTTTCTTAGTGAAGAAGTAACCTAAAATTTTGTGATGGAGAAGAAAGAAAATACTGAAATTGTTTACATCTATTATACCATAATACAATATGTATATGGTGGATAAATATACTATCGAGACTCATTAGATAATTTGAATTATTTCAAATGTATATGGAATATGTGTCATTAAGTAATAGTCTTTTAACTTAGTTTCTTAGTGATGAAGTAACCTAAAATTTGGTGATAGAGAATTAGAAAATACTGAAACTATTTACATCTATTATACCATAATACAATATGAATATGGTATATAAATATGCTATCGAGACTCATTAGATAATTTGAATTATTTCAAATGTATATGGAATATGTGTCATTAAGTAATAGTCTTTTAACTTAGTTTCTTAGTGAAGAAGTAACCTAAAATTTGGTGATGGAGAAGAAAGAAAATACTGAAATTGTTTACATCTATTATACCATAATACAATATGAATATGGTGGATAAATATACTATCGAGACTCATTAGATAATTTGAATTATTTCAAATGTATATGGAATATGTGTCATTAAGTAATAGTCTTTTAACTTAGTTTCTTAGTGATGAAGTAACCTAAGATTTGGTGATGGAGAATTAGAAAATACTGAAACTGTTTACATCTATTATACCATAATATAATATGAATATGGTGGATAAATATATTGTCGAGACTCATTAGATAATTTGAATTATTTCAAATGTATATGGAATATGTGTCATTAAGTAATAGTCTTTTAACTTAGTTTCTTAGTGATGAAGTAACCTAAGATTTGGTGATGGAGAATTAGAAAATACTGAAACAGTTTACATCTATTATACAATAATACAATATGAATATGGTGGATAAATATACTATTGAGACTCATTAGATAATTTGAATTATTTCAAATGTATATGGAATATGTGTCATTAAGTAATAGTCTTTTAACTTAGTTTCTTAGTGAAGAAGTAACCTAAAATTTTGTGATGGAGAAGAAAGAAAATACTGAAATTGTTTACATCTATTATACCATAATACAATATGTATATGGTGGATAAATATACTATCGAGACTCATTAGATAATTTGAATTATTTCAAATGTATATGGAATATGTGTCATTAATGAATAGTCTTTTAACTTAGTTTCTTAGTGATGAAGTAACCTAAAATTTGGTGATGGAGAAGAAAAATATTGAAATTATTTACATCAATTATACTTTAATACAATATGAATATGGTGAATAAATATACTATCGAGACTCATTAGATAATTTGAATTATTTCAAATGTATATGGAATATGTGTCATTAAGTTATAGTCTTTTAACTTAGTTTCTTAGTGATAAAGTAACCTAAAATTTGGTGATTGAGAATTAGAAAATACTGAAACTGTTTACATCTATTATACAATAATACAATATGAATATGGTGAATAAATATACCTTCGAGACTCATTAGATAATTTTAATTATTTCAAATGTATATGGAATATGTGTCATTAAGTAATAGTCTTTTAACTTAGTTTCTTAGTGATGAAGTAACCTAAGATTTGTTGATGGAGAATTAGAAAATACTGAAACTATTTACATCTATTATACCAAAATACAATATGAATATGGTGAATAAATATACTATCGAGACTCATTAGATAATTTGAATTATTTCAAATGTATATGGAATATGTGTCATTAAGTAATAGTCTTTTAACTTAGTTTCTTAGTGATGAAGTAACCTGAAATTTGGTGATGGAGAAAAAGAAAAATATTGAAATTATTTACATCTATTATACCATAATACAATATTAATATGTTGGATAATTATACTATCGATACTCATTAAATAATTTGAATTATTTCAAATGTATATGGAATATGTGTCATTAAGTAATAGTCTTTTAACTTAGTTTCTTAGTGATGAAGTAACCTAAAATTTGGTGATAGAGAATTAGAAAATACTGAAACTATTTACATCTATTATACCATAATACAATATGAATATGGTATATAAATATGCTATCGAGACTCATTAGATAATTTGAATTATTTCAAATGTATATGGAATATGGGGCATTAAGTAATAGTCTTTTAACTTAGTTTCTTAGTGAAGAAGTAACCTAAAATTTGGTGATGGAGAAGAAAGAAAATACTGAAATTGTTTACATCTATTATACCATAATACAATATGAATATGGTGGATAAATATACTATCGAGACTCATTAGATAATTTGAATTATTTCAAATGTATATGGAATATGTGTCATTAAGTAATAGTCTTTTAACTTAGTTTCTTAGTGATGAAGTAACCTAAGATTTGGTGATGGAGAATTAGAAAATACTGAAACTGTTTACATCTATTATACCATAATACAATATGAATATGGTGGATAAATATGTTGTAGAGACTCATTAGATAATTTGAATTATTTCAAATGTATATGGAATATGTGTCATTAAGTAATAGTCTTTTAACTTAGTTTCTTAGTGATGAAGTAACCTAAGATTTGGTGATTGAGAAGAAAGAAATTACTGAAATTGTTTACATCTATTATACCATAATACAATATGAATATGGTGGATAAATATACTATCGAGACTCATTAGATAATTTGAATTATTTCAAATGTATATGGAATATGTGTCATTAAGTAATAGTCTTTTAACTTAGTTTCTTAGTGAAGAAGTAACCTAAAATTTTGTGATGGAGAAGTAAGAAAATACTGAAACTATTTACATCTATTATACCATAATACAATATGAATATGGTATATAAATATGCTATCGAGACTCATTAGATAATTTGAATTATTTCAAATGTATATGGAATATGTGTCATTAATTAATAGTCTTTTAACTTAGTTTCTTAGTGAAGAAGTAACCTAAAATTTGGTGATGGAGAAGAAAGAAAATACTGAAATTGTTTACATCTATTATACGATAATACAATATGAATTTGGTGGATAAATATACTATCGAGACTCATTAGATAATTTGAATTATTTCAAATGTATATGGAATATGTGTCATTAAGTAATAGTCTTTTAACTTAGTTTCTTAGTGATGAAGTAACCTAAGATTTGGTGATGGAGAATTAGAAAATAGTGAAACTGTTTACATCTATTATACCATAATACAATATGAATATGGTGGATAAATATATTGTCGAGACTCATTAGATAATTTGAATTATTTCAAATGTATATGGAATATGTGTCATTAAGTAATAGTCTTTTAACTTAGTTTCTTAGTGATGAAGTAACCTAAGATTTGGTGATGGAGAATTAGAAAATACTGAAATTGTTTACATCTATTATACTATAATACAATATGAATATGGTGGATAAATATACTATCGAGACTCATTAGATAATTTGAATTATTTCAAATGTATATGGAATATGTGTCAGTAAGTAATTGTCTTTTAACTTAGTTTCTTAGTGATGAATTAACCTAAGATTTGGTGATGGAGAATTAGAAATTACTGAAACTGTTTACATGTATTATACCATAATACAATATGAATACAATATGAATATGGTGAATAAATATACTATCGAGACTCATTAGATAATTTGAATTATTTCAAATGTATATGGAATATGTGTCATTAAGTAATAGTCTTTTAACTTAGTTTCTTAGTGATGAAGTAACCTAAGATTTGGTGATGGAGAATTAGAAAATACTGAAATTGTTTACATATATTATACCATAATACAATATGAATATGGTGGATAAATATACTATCGAGACTCATTAGATAATTTGAATTATTTCAAATGTATATGGAATATGTGTCATTATGTAATAGTCTTTTAACTTAGTTTCTTAGTGATGAAGTGACCTAAAATTTGGTGATGGAGAAGAAGAAAAATATTGAAATTGTTTACATCTATTATTCCATAATACAATATGAATATGGTGGATAAATATACTATCGAGACTCATTAGATAATTTGAATTATTTCAAATGTATATGGAATATGTGTGATTAAGTAATAGTCTTTTAACTTGGTTTCTTAGTGATGAAGTAACCTAAAATTTGGTGATGGAGAATTAGAAAATACGGAAACTGTTTACATCTATTATACCATAATACAATATGAATATGGTGAATAAATATACTATCGAGACTCATTAGATAATTTGAATTATTTAAAATGTATATGGAATATGTGTCATTAAGTAATAGTCTTTTAACTTAGTTTCTTAGTGATGAAGTAACCTATAATTTGGTGATGGATAATTATAAAATACTGAAACTGTTTACATCTATTATACCATAATACAATATGAATATGGTGGATAAATATACTATCGAGACTCATTAGATAATTTGAATTATTTCAAATGTATATGGAATATGTGTCATTAAGTAATAGTCTTTTAACTTAGTTTCTTAGTGATGAAGTAACCTAAGATTTGGTGATGGAGAATTTGAAAATACTGAAACTGTTTACATCTAATATACCATAATACAATATGAATATGGTGGATAAATATACTATCGATATTCATTAGATAATTTGAATTATTTCAAATGGATATGGAATATGTGTCATTAAGTAATAGTGTTTTAACTTAGTTTCTTAGTGATGAAGTAACCTAAAATTTGGTGATGGAGAATTAGAAAATACTGAAACTGTTTATATCTATTATACCATAATACAATATGAATATGGTATATAAATATGCTATCGAGACTCATTAGATAATTTGAATTATTTCAAATGTATATGGAATATGGGGCATTAAGTAATAGTCTTTTAACTTAGTTTCTTAGTGAAGAAGTAACCTAAAATTTGGTGATGGAGAAGAAAGAAAATACTGAAATTGTTTACATCTATTATACCATAATACAATATGAATATGGTGGATAAATATACTATCGAGACTCATTAGATAATTTGAATTATTTCAAATGTATATGGAATATGTGTCATTAAGTAATAGTCTTTTAACTTAGTTTCTTAGTGATGAAGTAACCTAAGATTTGGTGATGGAGAATTAGAAAATACTGAAACTGTTTACATCTATTATACCATAATACAATATGAATATGGTGGATAAATATGTTGTAGAGACTCATTAGATAATTTGAATTATTTCAAATGTATATGGAATATGTGTCATTAAGTAATAGTCTTTTAAATTAGTTTCTTAGTGATGAAGTAACCTAAGATTTGGTGATGGAGAAATAGAAAATACTGAAACTGTTTACATCTATTATATAATAATACAATATGAATATGGTGGATAAATATACTATCGAGACTCATTAGATAATTTGAATTATTTCAAATGTATATGGAATATGTGTCATTAAGTAATAGTCTTTTAACTTAGTTTCTTAGTGAAGAAGTAACCTAAAATTTGGTGATGGAGAATTAGAAAATACTGAAATTGTTTACATCTATTATACCATAATACAATATGAATATGGTGTATAAATATACTATCGAGACTCATTGGATAATTTGAATTATTTCAAATGTATATGGAATATGTGTCATTAAGTAATAGTCTCTTAACTTAGTTTCTTAGTGATGAAGTAACCTAAAATTTGGTGATGGAGAAGAAGCAAAATATTGAAATTGTTTACATCTATTATACGATAATAAAATATGAATATGGTTGATAAATATATTATCGAGACTCATTAGATAATTTGAATTATTTCAAATGTATATGGAATATGTGTCATTAAGTAATAGTCTTTTAACTTGGTTTCTTAGTGATGAAGTAACCTAAAATTTGGTGATGGAGAATTAGAAAATACGGAAACTGTTTACATCTATTATACCATAATACAATATGAATATGGTGAATAAATATACTATCGAGACTCATTAGATAATTTGAAATATTTCAAATGTATATGGAATATGTGTCATTAAGTAATAGTCTCTTAACTTAGTTTCTTAGTGATGAAGTAACCTAAAATTTGGTGATGGAGAAGAAGAAAAATATTGAAATTGTTTACACCTATTATACGATAATACAATATGAATATGGTGAATAAATATACTATCGAGACTCATTAGATAATTTGAAATATTTCAAATGTATATGGAATATGTGTCATTAAGTAATAGTCTTTTAACTTAGTTTCTTAATGATGAAGTAACCTAAAAGTTGGTGATAGAGAATTAGAAAATACTGAAACTGTTCACATCTATTATACCATAATACAATATGAATATGGTGGATAAATATACTATCGATACTCATTAGATAATTTGAATTATTTCAAATGTATATGGAATATGTGTCATTAAGTCATATTCTTTTAACTTTGTTTCTTAGTGATGAAGTAACCTAATATTTGGTGATGGAGAATTAGAAAATACTAAAACTGTTTACATCTATTAACCATAATACAATATGAATAAGGTGTATAAATATAATATCGAGACTCATTAGATAATTTGAATTATTTCAAATGTATATGGAATATGTGTCATTAAGTAATAGTCTTTTAACTTAGTTTCTTAGTGATGAAGTAACCTAAAATTTGGTGATAGAGAAGAAGAAAAATATTGAAATTGTTTACACCTATTATACCATAATACAATATGAATATGGTGGATAAATATACTATCGAGACTCATTAGATAATTTGAATTATTTCAAATGTATATGGAATATGTGTCATTAAGTAATAGTCTTTTAACTTGGTTTCTTAGTGATGAAGTAACCTAAAATTTGATGATGGAGAATTAGAAAATACGGAAACTGTTCACATCTATTATACCATAATACAATATGAATATGGTAAATAAATATAAAAACGAGACTCATTAGATAATTTGAATTATTTCAAATGTATATGGAATATGTGTCATTAAGTAATAGTCTTTTAACTTAGTTTCTTAGTGATGAAGTAACCTAAAATTTGGTGATAGAGAATTAGAAAATACTAAAACTGTTTACATCTATTATACCATAATACAATATGAATATGGTGGATAAATATACTATCGATACTCATTAGATAATTTGAATTATTTCAAATGTATATGGAAAATGTGTCATTAAGTAATATTCTTTTAACTTAGTTTCTTAGTGATGAAGTAACCTAAGATTTGGTGATGGAGAATTAGAAAATACTCAAACTGTTTACATCTATTATACCATAATACAATATGAATATGGTGTATAAATATACTATCGAGACTCATTAGATGATTTGAATTATTTCAAATGTATATGGAATATGTGTCATTAAGTAATAGTCTCTTAACTTAGTTTCTTAGTGATGAAGTAACCTAAAATTTGGTGATGGAGAAGAAGAAAAATATTGAAATTGTTTACACCTATTATACGATAATACAATATGAATATGGTGCATAAATATACTATCGAGACTCATTAGATAATTTGAAATATTTCAAATGTATATGGAATATGTGTCATTAAGTAATAGTCTTTTAACTAAGTTTCTTAGTGATGAAGTAACCTAAAATTTGGTGATAGAGAATTAGAAAATACTGAAACTGTTCACATCTATTATACCATAATACAATATGAATATGGTGGTTAAATATACTATCGATACTCATTAGATAATTTGAATTATTTAAAATTTATATGGAATATGTGTCATTAAGTAATAATCTTTTAACTTAGTTTCTTAGTGATGAAGTAACCTAAGATTTGGTGATGGAGAATTAGAAAATACTAAAACTGTTTACATCTATTATACCATAATACAATATGAATATGGTGTATAAATAAACTATCGAGACTCATTAGATAATTTGAATTATTTCAAATGTATATGGAATATGTGTCATTAAGTAATAGTCTTTTAACTTAGTTTCTTAGTGATGAAGTAACCTAAAATTTGGTGATAGAGAAGAAGAAAAATATTGAAATTGTTAACATCTATTATACCATAATACAATATGAATATGGTGGATAAATATACTATCGAGACTCATTAGATAATTTGAATTATTTCAAATGTATATGGAATATGTGTCATTAAGTAATAGTCTTTTAACTTGGTTTCTTAGTGATGAAGTAACCTAAAATTTGATGATGGAGAATTAGAAAATACGGAAACTGTTTACATCTATTATACCATAATACAATATGAATATGGTGAATAAATATACTATCGAGACTCATTAGATAATTTGAAATATTTCAAATGTATATGGAATATGTGTCATTAAGTAATAGTCTTTTAACTTAGTTTCTTAGTGATGAAGTAACCTAAATTTGTGATAGAGAATTAAAAAATACTGAAACTGTTTACATCTATTATACCATAATACAATATGAATATGGTGGATAAATATTCTATCGATACTCATTAGATAATTTGAATTATTTCAAATGTATATGGAATATGTGTCATTAAGTAATATTCTTTTAACTTAGTTTCTTAGTGGTGAAGTAACCTAAGATTTGGTGATGGAGAATTAGAAAATACTAAAACTGTTTACATCTATTATACCATAATACAATAGAATATGGTGTATAAATATACTATCGAGACTCATTAGATAATTTTAATTATTTCAAATGTATATGGAATATGTGTCATTAAGTAATAGTCTCTTAACTTAGTTTCTTAGTGAAGAAGTAACCTAAAATTTGGTGATGGAGAAGAAGAAAAATATTGAAATTGTTTACATCTATTATACGATAATAAAATATGAATATGGTTGATAAATATACTATCGATACTCATTAGATAATTTGAATTATTTCAAATGTATATGGAAATTGTGTCATTGAGTAATAGTCTTTTAACTTAGTTTCTTAGTGATGAAGTAACCTAAAATTTGGTGATAGAGAAGAAGAAAAATATTGAAATTGTTTACATCTATTATACCATAATACAATATGAATATGGTGGATAAATATACTATCGAGACTCATTTGATAATTTGAATTATTTTAAATGTATATGGAATATGTGTCATTAAGTAATAGTCTTTAACTTAGTTTCTTAGTGATGAAGTAACCTAAGATTTGGTGATGGAGAATTATAAAATATTGAAACTGTTTACATCTATTATACCATAATACAATATGAATATGGTGGATAAATATACTATCGTGACTCATTAGATAATTTGAATTATTTCAAATGTATATGGAATATGTGTCCTTAAGTAATAGTCTTTTAAGTTAGTTTCTTAGTGATGAAGTAACCTAAGATTTGGTGATGGAGAATTAGAAAATACTGAAATTGTTTACATCTATTGTACCATAATACAATATGAATATGGTGGATAAATATACTATCGAGACTCATTAGATAATTTGAATTATTTCAAATGTATATGGATTATGTGTCATTAAGTAATATTTTTTTAACTTAGTTCCTTAGCGATGAAATAACCTAAGATTTGGTGATGGAAAATTATAAAATACTGAAACTGTTTATATCTATTATACCATAATACAATATGAATATGGTGAATAAATATACTATCGATACTCATTAGATAATTTGAATTATTTCAAATGTATATGGAATATGTGTTAGTAAGTAATAGTCTTTTAACTTAGTTTCTTAGTGATGAAGTAACCTAAAATTTGCTGATTGAGAAGAAGAAAAATATTGAAATTGTTTACATCTATTATACCATAATACAATATGAATATGGTGGATAAATATACTATCGAGACTCATTAGATAATTTGAATTATTTCAAATTTATATGGTATATGTGCCATTAAGTAATAGTCTTTTAACTTGGTTTCTTAGTGATGAAGTAACCTAAAATTTGGTGATGGAGAATTAGAAAATACTGAAACTGTTTACACCATTATACCATAATACAATATGAATGTGGTGGATAAATATACTATCGAGACTAATTAGATAATTTGAATTATTTCAAATGTATATGGAATATGTGTCATTAAGTAATAGTCTTTTGACTTAGTTTCTTAGTGATTAAGTAACCTAAGATTTGGTGATGGAGAATTAGAAAATACTGAAACTGTTTACATCTATTATACCATAATACAATATGAATATGGTGGATAAATATACTATCGAGACTCATTAGATAATTTGAATTATTTAAAATGTATATGGAATATGTGTCATTAAGTAATAGTCTTTTAACTTAGTTTCTTAGTGATGAAGTAACCTAAGATTTGGTGATAGAGAACTAGAAAATACTGAAACTATTTACATCTATTATACCATAATACAATATGAATATGGTATATAAATATGCTATCGAAACTCATTAGATAATTTGAATTATTTCAAATGTATATGGAATATGTGTAATTAAGTAATAGTCTTTTAACTTAGTTTCTTAGTGAAGAAGTAACCTAAAATTTGGTGATGGAGAAGAAAGAAAATACTGAAATTGTTTACATCTATTATACGATAATACAATATGAATTTGGTGGATAAATATACTATCGAGACTCATTAGATAATTTGAATTATTTCAAATGTATATGGAATATGTGTCATTAAGTAATAGTCTTTTAACTTAGTTTCTTAGTGATGAAGTAACCTAAGATTTGGTGATGGAGAATTAGAAAATAGTGAAACTGTTTACATCTATTATACCATAATACAATATGAATATGGTGGATAAATATATTGTCGAGACTCATTAGATAATTTGAATTATTTCAAATGTATATGGAATATGTGTCATTAAGTAATAGTCTTTTAACTTAGTTTCTTAGTGATGAAGTAACCTAAGATTTGGTGATGGAGAATTAGAAAATACTGAAATTGTTTACATCTATTATACCATAATACAATATGAATATGGTGGATAAATATACTATCGAGACTCATTAGATAATTTGAATTATTTCAAATGTATATGGAATATGTGTCAGTAAGTAATTGTCTTTTAACTTAGTTTCTTAGTGATGAATTAACCTAAGATTTGGTGATGGAGAATTAGAAATTACTGAAACTGTTTACATGTATTATACCATAATACAATATGAATACAATATGAACATGGTGAATAAATATACTATCGAGACTCATTAGATAATTTGAATTATTTCAAATGTATATGGAATATGTGTCATTAAGTAATAGTCTTTTAACTTAGTTTCTTAGTGATGAAGTAACCTAAGATTTGGTGATGGAGAATTAGAAAATACTGAAATTGTTTACATCTATTATACCATAATACAATATGAATATGGTGGATAAATATACTATCGAGACTCATTAGATAATTTGAATTATTTCAAATGTATATGGAATATGTGTCATTATGTAATAGTCTTTTAACTTAGTTTCTTAGTGATGAAGTAACCTAAAATTTGGTGATGGAGAAGAAGAAAAATATTGAAATTGTTTACATCTATTATTCCATAATACAATATGAATATGGTGGATAAATATACTATCGAGACTCATTAGATAATTTGAATTATTTCAAATGTATATGGAATATGTGTGATTAAGTAATAGTCTTTTAACTTGGTTTCTTAGTGATGAAGTAACCTAAAATTTGGTGATGGAGAATTAGAAAATACGGAAACTGTTTACATCTATTATACCATAATACAATATGAATATGGTCAATAAATATACTATCGAGACTCATTAGATAATTTGAATTATTTCAAATGTATATGGAATATGTGTCATTAAGTAATAGTCTTTTAACTTAGTTTCTTAGTGATGAAGTAACCTATAATTTGGTGATGGATAATTATAAAATACTGAAACTGTTTACATCTATTATACCATAAGAAAATATGAATATGGTGGATAAATATACTATCGAGACTCATTAGATAATTTGAATTTTTTCAAATGTATATGTAATATGTGTCATTAAGTAATAGTCTTTTAACTTAGTTTCTTAGTGATGAAGTAACCTAAGATTTGGTGATGGAGAATTTGAAAATACTGAAACTGTTTACATCTAATATACCATAATACAATATGAATATGGTGGATAAATATACTATCGATATTCATTAGATAATTTGAATTATTTCAAATGTATATGGAATATGTGTCATTAAGTAATAGTGTTTTAACTTAGTTTCTTAGTGATGAAGTAACCTAAGATTTGGTGATGGAGAATTAGAAAATACTGAAACTGTTTATATCTATTATACCATAATACAATATGAATATGGTGGATAAATATACTATCGAGACTCATTAGATAATTTGAATTATTTCAAATGTATATGAAATATGTGTCATTAAGTAATAGTCTTTTAACTTTGTTTCTTAGTGATGAAGTAACCTAAGATTTGGTGAAGGAGAATTAGAAAATACTGAAACTCTTTACATCTATTATACCATAAAACAATATGAATATGGTGAATAAATATACTATCGAGACTCATTAGATAATTTGAATTTTTTCAAATGTATATGGAATATGTGTCATTAAGTAATAGTCTTTTAACTTAGTTTCTTAGTGATGAAGTAACCTAAAATTTGGTGATGGAGAAGAAAAATATTGAAATTATTTACATCAATTATACTTTAATACAATATGAATATGGTGAATAAATATTATATCGAGACTCATTAGATAATTTGAATTATTTCAAATGTATATGGAATATGTCTCATTAAGTAATAGTATTTTAACTTAGTTTCTTAGAGATGAAGTAACCTAAAATTTGGTGATAGAGAATTAGAAAATACTGAAACTATTTACATCTATTATACCATAATACAATATGAATATGGTATATAAATATGCTATCGAGACTCATTAGATAATTTGAATTATTTCAAATGTATATGGAATATGTGTCATTAAGTAATAGTCTTTTAACTTAGTTTCTTAGTGATGAAGTAACCTAAGATTTGGTGATGGAGAATTTGAAAATACTGAAACTGTTTACATCTAATATACCATAATACAATATGAATATGGTGGATAAATATACTATCGATATTCATTAGATAATTTGAATTATTTCAAATGTATATGGAATATGTGTCATTAAGTAATAGTGTTTTAACTTAGTTTCTTAGTGATGAAGTAACCTAAGATTTGGTGATGGAGAATTAGAAAATACTGAAACTGTTTATATCTATTATACCATAATACAATATGAATATGGTGGATAAATATACTATCGAGACTCATTAGATAATTTGAATTATTTCAAATGTATATGAAATATGTGTCATTAAGTAATAGTCTTTTAACTTTGTTTCTTAGTGATGAAGTAACCTAAGATTTGGTGAAGGAGAATTAGAAAATACTGAAACTGTTTACATCTATTATACCATAAAACAATATGAATATGGTGAATAAATATACTATCGAGACTCATTAGATAATTTGAATTTTTTCAAATGTATATGGAATATGTGTCATTAAGTAATAGTCTTTTAACTTAGTTTCTTAGTGATGAAGTAACCTAAAATTTGGTGATGGAGAAGAAAAATATTGAAATTATTTACATCAATTATACTTTAATACAATATGAATATGGTGAATAAATATACTATCGAGACTCATTAGATAAAATGAATTATTTCAAATGTATATGGAATATGTGTCATTAAGTAATAGTATTTTAACTTAGTTTCTTAGAGATGAAGTAACCTAAAATTTGGTGATAGAGAATTAGAAAATACTGAAACTATTTACATCTATTATACCATAATACAATATGAATATGGTATATAAATATGCTATCGAGACTCATTAGATAATTTGAATTATTTCAAATGTATATGGAATATGTGTCATTAAGTAATAGTCTTTTAACTTAGTTTCTTAGTGAAGAAGTAACCTAAAATTTGGTGATGGAGAAGAAAGAAAATACTGAAATTGTTTACATCTATTATACCATAATACAATATGAATATAGTGGATAAATATACTATCGAGACTCATTAGATAATTTGAATTATTTCAAATGTATATGGAATATGTGTCATTAAGTAATAGTCTTTTAACTTAGTTTCTTAGTGATGAAGTAACCTAAGATTTGGTGATGGAGAATTAGAAAATACTGAAACTGTTTACATCTATTATACTATGAATATGGTGGATAATTATATTGTCGAGACTCATTAGATAATTTGAATTATTTCAAATGTATATGGAATATGTGTCATTAAGTAATAGTCTTTTAACTTAGTTTCTTAGTGATGAAGTAACCTAAGATTTGGTGATGGAGAATTAGAAAATACTGAAACTGTTTACATCTATTATACAATAATACAATATGAATATGGTGGATAAATATACTATCGAGACTCATTAGATAATTTGAATTATTTCAAATGTATATGGAATATGTGTCATTAAGTAATAGTCTTTTAACTTAGTTTCTTAGTGAAGAAGTAACCTAAAATTTTGTGATGGAGAAGAAAGAAAATACTGAAATTGTTTACATCTATTATACCATAATACAATATGTATATGGTGGATAAATATACTATCGAGACTCATTAGATAATTTGAATTATTTCAAATGTATATGGAATATGTGTCATTAAGTAATAGTCTTTTAACTTAGTTTCTTAGTGATGAAGTAACCTAAAATTTGGTGATGGAGAAGAAAAATATTGAAATTATTTACATCAATTATACTTTAATACATTATGAATATGGTGAATAAATATACTATCGAGACTCATTAGATAATTTGAATTAATTCAAATGTATATGGAATATGTGTCATTAAGTAATACTCTTTTAACTTAGTTTCTTAGTGATGAAGTAACCTAAAATTTAGTGATAGAGAATTAGAAAATACTGAAACTATTTACATCTATTATACCATAATACAATATGAATATGGTATATAAATATGCTATCGAGACTCATTAGATAATTTGAATTATTTCAAATGTATATGAAATATGTGTCATTAAGTAATAGTCTTTTAACTTAGTTTCTTAGTGAAGAAGTAACCTAAAATTTGGTGATGGAGAAGAAAGAAAATACTGAAATTGTTTACATCTATTATACCATAATACAATATGAATATGGTGGATAAATATACTATCGAGACTCATTAGATAATTTGAATTATTTCAAATGTATATGGAATATGTGTCATTAAGTAATAGTCTTTTAACTTAGTTTCTTAGTGATGAAGTAACCTAAGATTTGGTGATGGAGAATTAGAAAATACTGAAACTGTTTATATCTATTATACCATAATACAATATGAATATGGTGGATAAATATACTATCGAGACTCATTAGATAATTTGAATTATTTCAAATGTATATGAAATATGTGTCATTAAGTAATAGTCTTTTAACTTTGTTTCTTAGTGATGAAGTAACCTAAGATTTGGTGAAGGAGAATTAGAAAATACTGAAACTGTTTAAATCTATTATACCATAAAACAATATGAATATGGTGAATTAATATACTATCGAGACTCATTAGATAATTTGAATTTTTTCAAATGTATATGGAATATGTGTCATTAAGTAATAGTCTTTTAACTTAGTTTCTTAGTGATGAAGTAACCTAAAATTTGGTGATGGAGAAGAAAAATATTGAAATTATTTACATCAATTATACTTTAATACAATATGAATATGGTGAATAAATATACTATCGAGACTCATTAGATAATTTGAATTATTTCAAATGTATATGGAATATGTGTCATTAAGTAATAGTATTTTAACTTAGTTTCTTAGTGATGAAGTAACCTAAAATTTGGTGATAGAGAATTAGAAAATACTGAAACTATTTACATCTATTATACCATAATACAATATGTATATGGTATATAAATATGCTATCGAGACTCATTAGATAATTTGAATTATTTCAAATGTATATGGAATATGTGTCATTAGGTAATAGTCTTTTAACTTAGTTTCTTAGTGAAGAAGTAACCTAAAATTTGGTGATGGAGAAGAAAGAAAATACTGAAATTGTTTACATCTATTATACCATAATACAATATGAATATGGTGGATAAATATACTATCGAGACTCATTAGATAATTTGAATTATTTCAAATGTATATGGAATATGTGTCATTAAGTAATAGTCTTTTAACTTAGTTTCTTAGTGATGAAGTAACCTAAGATTTGGTGATGGAGAATTAGAAAATACTGAAACTGTTTACATCTATTATACCATAATACAATATGAATATGGTGGATAAATATATTGTCGAGACTCATTAGATAATTTGAATTATTTCAAATGTATATGGAATATGTGTCATTAAGTAATAGTCTTTTAACTTAGTTTCTTAGTGATTAAGTAACCTAAGATTTGGTGATGGAGAATTAGAAAATACTGAAACTGTTTACATCTATTATACAATAATACAATATGAATATGGTGGATAAATATACTATCGAGACTCATTAGATAATTTGAATTATTTCAAATGTATATGGAATATGTGTCATTAAGTAATAGTCTTTTAACTTAGTTTCTTAGTGAAAAAGTAACCTAAAATTTTGTGATGGAGAAGAAAGAAAATACTGAAATTGTTTACATCTATTATACCTTAATACAATATGTATATGGTGGATAAATATACTATCGAGACTCATTAGATAATTTGAATTATTTCAAATGTATATGAAATATGTGTCATTAATTAATAGTCTTTTAACTTAGTTTCTTAGTGATGAAGTAACCTAAAATTTGGTGATGGAGAAGAAAAATATTGAAATTATTTACATCAATTATACTTTAATACAATATGAATATGGTGAATAAATATACTATCGAGACTCATTAGATAATTTGAATTATTTCAAATGTATATGGAATATGTGTCATTAAGTAATAGTCTTTTAACTTAGTTTCTTAGTGATGAAGTAACCTAAAATTTGGTGATAGAGAATTAGAAAATACTGAAACTATTTACATATATTATACCATAATACAATATGAATATGGTATATAAATATGCTATCGAGACTCATTAGATAATTTGAATTATTTCAAATGTATATGGAATATGTGTCATTAAGTAATAGTCTTTTAACTTTGTTTCTTAGTGAAGAAGTAACCTAAAATTTGGTGATGGAGAAGAAAGAAAATACTGAAATTGTTTACATCTATTATACCATAATACAATATGAATATGGTGGATAAATATACTATCGAGACTCATTAGATAATTTGAATTATTTCAAATGTATATGGAATATGTGTCATTAAGTAATAGTCTTTTAACTTAGTTTCTTAGTGATGAAGTAACCTAAGATTTGGTGATGGAGAATTAGAAAATACTGAAACTGTTTACATCTATTATACCATAATACAATATGAATATGGTGGATAATTATATTGTCGAGACTCATTAGATAATTTGAATTATTTCAAATGTATATGGAATATGTGTCATTAAGTAATAGTTTTTTAACTTAGTTTCTTAGTGATGAAGTAACCTAAGATTTGGTGATGGAGAATTAGAAAATACTGAAACTGTTTACATCTATTATACAATAATACAATATGAATATGGTGCATAAATATACTATTGAGACTCATTAGATAATTTGAATTATTTCAAATGTATATGGAATATGTGTCATTAAGTAATAGTCTTTTAACTTAGTTTCTTAGTGAAGAAGTAACCTAAAATTTTGTGATGGAGAAGAAAGAAAATACTGAAATTGTTTACATCTATTATACCATAATACAACATGTATATGGTGGATAAATATACTATCGAGACTCATTAGATAATTTGAATTATTTCAAATGTATATGGAATATGTGTCATTAAGTAATAGTCTTTTAACTTAGTTTCTTAGTGATGAAGTAACCTAAAATTTGGTGATGGAGAAGAAAAATATTGAAATTATTTACATCAATTATACTTTAATACAATATGAATATGGTGAATAAATATACTATCGAGACTCATTAGATAATTTGAATTATTTCAAATGTATATGGAATATGTGTCATTAAGTAATAGTCTTTTAACTTAGTTTCTTAGTGATGAAGTAACCTAAAATTTGGTGATAGAGAATTAGAAAATACTGAAACTATTTACATCTATTATACCATAATACAATATGAATATGGTATATAAATATGCTATCGAGACTCATTAGATAATTTGAATTATTTCAAATGTATATGGAATATGTGTCATTAAGTAATAGTCTTTTAACTTAGTTTCTCAGTGAAGAAGTAACCTAAAATTTGGTGATGGAGAAGAAAGAAAATACTGAAATTGTTTACATCTATTATACCATAATACAATATGAATATGGTGGATAAATATACTATCGAGACTCATTAGATAATTTGAATTATTTCAAATGTATATGGAATATGTGTCATTAAGTAATAGTCTTTTAACTTAGTTTCTTAGTGATGAAGTAACCTAAGATTTGGTGATGGAGAATTAGAAAATACTGAAACTGTTTACATCTATTATACCATAATACAATATGAATATGGTGGATAAATATATTGTCGAGACTCATTAGATAATTTGAATTATTTCAAATGTATATGTGTTGTACCCCAAAATTTGCCCTCCCATATTCATCAAGAAATTGCCAAGTCAAGTCACAAAATTCCCCAAGGGTTACACAGTTCAACTGTCTCCTATACAGTCAAAACTAGGGTTTGTGTTCTGATCAAAGAAAGGAAGATTTCAAGGACCCAATCAAGTCTCATATGCCTACAAAGATGGTCAAGTATCCTCATATCAAGTTTCAAGGCATTCAGCTCAAAATTGCACAGTCAAAACCCTAAATTGCACTACAGTCAACTGTAGGGGCAAAATGGTCATTTGGCAGTCAAAAGTTCAAATTTTTGGTCAATATATCATTTTGAAGCCACAAACATCATTTGATCAATGCTTGATCATGATTCTCAAAATTTGGCTCAGAAATCATCAAAGATGCAAAAGTTGCTATATTTGGACAGCTGAAAAAGTCAACTGAAATTGACCAGGGCATAACTTTCACATGGATTATCAGAAAAATTCCATCCAAAGCTCATTTTGAAGAGAAAGACATTTCCTACAACTCATCTTCATATTACAAGTCCAAGAAATGCTCTCACAAAAAGTTATCAATTTCAACATTATAGGTCATTTTCAAAAGTCAACAAAAAGGGACTTTAAGTCAAAGGCCATAACTTGAGATTGGTAAATAAAAATGACATGGGACCAAAGGCATTGGTTAAAGGACTCAAAGACCTTTCCAAAATGTCCAAGAACATGTGAAAAGCTTAAAACTTGACCAAGTTATGCCTTGTGGAAGTTGGGAAATTTTTGGAAATTTTTGAAAGTCAACTTTACTTCAAATGATCCAAAATTGCTAATGGGCCCATTTTTATTCCAAATTTCTTCATGCCAAGCCTATGCACGACCATTAAGCCCAAAAGGAAGTTTTTCTCCATTTTTATTTATTTATTTGGATTTTTTATCATTTATAATTCATTTAATTAAATAAAATGCATGAAAAATATAAACCTAATGAAAACAAATCTTTTTATGCATGTTTGATACTCAATATTTCGTGTAAATGCAAATGGGGAAAGATTTGGAGCTGATTGGCATAATTGAGAGCAAATACACTTGAAAAAGATATGGAAAAGATATGAAGAAATCAAATATGTGAAATCATCAATGCCATGGATTTTATTCAGTTTTCTTGACCTAATCATCTCACTACATATTCAGGATGATAACCCTAATGCTAGACAACTCTCAGCTGCGCTCAGAAACCATATACAAACTTGAAAAATTCTCCAAGAAAGCCAATACTGAAAACTAGTTTTTAGGTCGATTCAAGCTTCAATTCTTGTTCTATCAGCATCCTCAAGCTTCACTGAACGTGTGTCAATCAAAAACATCAATCCAAACGCAAAGAATTGGTAACGAGGACCTCCCCTGTACAGCAAAAAAGTGACAATCGTATTTTAAATTCTAAGCATTATCATGACATTCTAACTGTGGATTTATGTTCCTTATGAATTTCTAGAGCTAACCATTGCATTTAATTGAATTATCGTGCTGTGTATAAGATTCTGCCATGGCCAGTTTCTAGGGTTTGCAGGTCTTTCCATTTGGGGCTTTCCAGCCAAGGCAAAATCAGGATTCCTGAGTATCACCATTGGAATCATCATGCCCAAACGAACAAAGATCGACCCTCGCGATCAATTTATTGACCTCATAGGCTTAATCGCTATTTTCGCGTAGCTAGCCTAAGAAAACGCAACATAAACCGTTGCCTATATGTTTTGTTTTACAGGGATGGTGGAGAAGACAAAGTCGTGTCACATGGGGATAGGCCAGTTCAAACTTCGCGCGAATTTCCAAGGGCATTGACGTTTTCTTCTTATAATACTTGTCGTTTATTATATATTAAAAATAACTCAAGTGCTTCAGTGGCAGGTGTGTTCCTTTGCATGGTCCAAGACCTGGGTTCGAATCCCAGGTCTGAGTAATTTCGTTACTATTTTTTCATTGATAATCATATGCAGGCACAATCCTAAGACGTATCATGCACACTCAAAACTCATCGTCCACGCGTCCCAGTAGATCAATCAAAGGGTTCAGATTCAAGGCACATGATACACTATGGTCAACGCATTGGCACGTGAACTGAAAAGTCAAGTGGATTTCAATGTTAATGGGCCAGAATGCTAGGCCTTACCTCCAATTTTGGGGCTACCCCCCCCCCCCCCCCCTGGTTTGATTTTCTTTTTATATTTTATTTTCTCAATTGTTATGTTATTTATTTATTTTATTTGTTTTAATTAATTAATTATTTTTACAAAAATATGAAAAATATCATAAAATCAGAAAAAGGCAAAAAATATAATTTTTATTTTAATTACTTTTATAAATAAATTACATGTAATTATTTAGTTTAATTAGGTTTTTACCTTTAATTCCTTTTTAATAAAATCCAAAAATATAGGATTAGGTTAATTAATAATTTTTATACCTTTTAATTTTCCCTTTTTTATCACAATATTATTTATTTATTTATTTTATTTTATAATTAAATGTACATAAATAAAAATTAGGGTTTAATTTAGGTTAATATGATATTTTCACAATAAACTTAAAAAACAATAGAATTAGGGTTAGTCAATTATAATTAATTCCTTCTTTTTTTTTCTTTTAAATCTAAAAAACACAAAATACCAAAAACATTTAATTTTTTAATTTTAATTCTCATTAACTTTTTATATTTGGCAAAAGGGTCCAACGCCCATGTATATAATTTATTTATTTCGCATATTTATTTTATATCGTTTATTATAATTATGTACATGTCCCAAAGCCTTGTAATAATTTTTATTTCCCGCATTTTTATTCGCTTTATTTACTTTCCGCTAAATCGGGGCCGGTTTAATTTTGGCGATGTGGACCCGCGCCATTTGTAATAGCCTTAGATTTATTTTCCCGCAAACTTTATAACTGTTAACAAACATGCAAGAATGAATGTCTTAATTAAAATCAAGCGTAGATCACAACAAACATGACAAGACAAATAACTGAAGCATGACACACAATTCGCACACACCACCCCTAGGGTACGCCTCACTGTTGCCTTTCGAAAGGTGGTCGTCGAGTAGAGGACGTCTTAGTAAGTCCTCATGATCCGGGAACCTGGCATGAGGGTAGCTTCTAAGGTGTCTTCCCATTGCTCTGGTGATCACCATGTCCCTACAAACTCGAATTGACCCGAACACCTCCAATGGTGGTGCTACCTACCTCTCAATGGTGGGATGGCACTACTTTAAAGGACATTTACACAGACGAATTCCTTAGGGTAGGTAGGTTCTCGTAGATACTTGCTCTAATTTCAAAATAAATTCAAAAATACTTTTCACACCAACACATTTTCAAAAAGCTTTCGAAAGCATTTTTTCAAACACTCTTGAGGACTGATACAAGAGTCGAACTGGAATTTTCAAAGAAACTTTTTTAAACCCACATTGAAAAGCAAACAAACCATTTTGAAAACACAAATGAGCAAGTATCTAAGAGCCCATGGATAACCATGGATAGAAAGGGTGCTAACACCTTCCCTTTCTATAACCTACCTCCCGAACCGAGAGTAATCTCTTTAAGGAATTTTTCTGTGCTTTTGTCCTTTCCCTTTGGAGAAAATAAAAGACGGTGGCGACTCTTGCTTCCGCGACATTTCGCGAACCAGCGTTAAACAGTCAGTTCCAGATCCACCGATCACAGAACTGGCGACTCTGCTGGGGATATTTTAAAGTGAGGTGTACCTTAGGGCTAGCTTATAACTATGTTTTCAATTGTTTTCCTTGTGTGCTTTAAATTGTGGGTTGCTTGGGAGTTCTATAGATCCTAAACCCGGATCTGGGGATACCTTCTTAGAAAGTAGCAACAAGGCTGTGAGGGAACTGTGCGGGGTATACCGACATGGTTGAAACAGTCTGCTACGTTGATGTGGCACTTTGGTGTGTACCGGTAACCCTTGAGTTCAGTCAAGGAGAGTACGGGGCCTCCGCGTGGTGTCGTGAAGCATCAACAGACCTTAGGAACCTTAATTGAACTATCTTGGCCTCTTTAGGGTAGTGAGATAACTGACTTTGGTGCAGTCCGAGGTTGGTTGATACTCGATACTACACTCAATTGAGGGTTGCTTTCCTGGAATATTTCGGTCGCCAGTTCAGTGGCTAAATCGAAACGATGAACAATGAAAGCAATCCCGTGATATTGGGAACCTTAGAACCCGGTTACTTTGATTAGGACAGGTTGAACCCACCAACTTCAAGAGGGTACTACCCAGACCCCATGCTGGCCTAAACCCTAAGGGTTTCTCTTGTGTGACTTGTGTGCCTTTATACTTGCCTACTTGCGTACTTGTTACCTGACACTTGTTTCTTGCAGGTCTTGTTTATAGCCCTTAATTGGGACTCATAACAGGGTACTAAATTTCTTGCAGGTCTTGTTTATAGTCCTTAATTGGGACTCATAACAGGGTACTAAATTTCTTGCAGGTCTTGTTTATAGTCCTTAATTGGGACTCATAACAGGGTACTAAATTTCTTGCAGGTCTTGTTTATAGTCCTTAATTGGGACTCATAACAGGGTACTAAATTTCTTGCAGGTCTTGTTTATAGTCCTTAATTGGGACTCATAACAGGGTACTAAGTTTCTTGCAGGTCTTGTTTATAGTCCTTAACTAGGACTCATGACAGGGTTTACCAAATTTCTTGCAGGTGTTGTTTATAGTCCTTAACTGGGACTCATAACAGGGTTTACTAGATCTCTTGCAGGTTTTGTTTATAGTCCTTAATTGGGACTCATAACAAAGTATACTGAATTTCTTGCAGGGTCTGTTTATAGTCCTTAATTGGGACTCATAGCAGGGTTTACCTACATCACCCCATGCATCATGACATCATACCATTACATACATCCTAACCCATTTCAAGGATCTCAAGGGCTTGTGATGCAGGTCATGATAAATCAAACATCTAGCCAGGGGCAAAGAGGGTTTATTTTCCTCTAGCCAAGGTTGTCAGGGGCTATGACCCACTGGATATGGTGAGCCTTTGACCCTTGACGAAGGACTCTCAACAACATGAAGTACCTTCAATCAAGCTACCAGTTTTCAATTCTAACAAGTTTCTTTGTTTACCCCGCGAGGTCCTTGAAAACATTGCATGCACATCATACATATCATTGCATTACAGATACCCGTTCTTTGCAGGTCACTCACCCTTCTCGCTGTTTATTTCAGCAATGGCTTGCCCACAAGACAACCAGGACTTTCTTGCTCAAGAGACTCGGTTCGGGGAAATCCTCCTGAATCTATCAAAGGGGCAGGAGGAGCTAAGGACACTTCTCACGGAGACCTCCGTCGGGGGCAATGCTGAGGATGAAAAGTTGGGACACCTACGAGTTGAGATGGATGCTATGAAAGCCCAGATGCTGGGACAGAGGAATGTCATTCACTGCCTAGTTCAAAGACAAGAAGAGCTCTGGTTTCTCTTCAACCAACTGCTTCAGGGTAACCTACTGGGGCAAACATCTGAGGGTAAAAAGCCATTCATCATCCAATCATCCTCGAGACAAGAGGATAAGGGGAAAGCTCCTCAAACGACTCCAGTGCCACAAATTCAGCGCCAACCTCGCCAAGTTCAGCCAGACAAGCCCAGGAGGCAATTCACCCAGCTCAACATGTCGCTGTTTCAAGCTTTGCAACGCCTATTGAGGTTGAATCTGATCACATTAAAGGCTCATCCCCGGAACCCCAACACAGCATCTCCTGCCTATGATCCCAATAAGAGGTGTGCCTACCACTCTGCTAGCCCAGGACATGATACCAATGAATGTTGGGAGCTGAGGAACAAAATCCAGGACCTGATCGATGAAGGGGCAGTGGAGTTCACACAAGATGGACAGGTTGAATTTTTCTACCATTCCTCCAAGGCTCATCAGTTGAAGTGACAAACTCCGAGACTAGGAAACTTTTTGTTCATTCGAATGTTCAAGCTGTGTTTCTTTCTTTTGACCGTTCAAACATTTATTCATGTTAAAACATTGTTATTCCATTAATACATCGCTTATGTCTATTTTGAATCAATATATTCGCATTCACTATATGCAAATTGTCTTCATATTTTTTTCTGATGTCAACTCTTGATCTAAAATTCTAAGCCTCTTGAGGGAGGATGACGAAAATGATACCGCGATCATTACAGTATGCTTCTGAACAGACCCCGCTGATGAAGTACAGGCATTGTTTCAAATCCTAAACACTGGAGTTATAAGGATGATAATCCCTCGTCAACCCCTCAGAGCCAAAGAAGTAGGAGTTTTTATTTTCGAAAATCAAAACCCTTAATCGTAACCTGGGGCAGGGTAGTTTCTCTCAGTTGATCCAAGTGCATCTTCACAAAACGAACAAAGATAGTAATGGTTCAGAACGATCAAAAGGACCGGCAGTCATCATCAAAATTCATAAATGAAAAGCCCAAAAAGTCTAAACCTATGAAAAGAGACTTATGAAACTGGGGCATCCCGCTGACTGTAATTCCAAAAAGGAAACAGTTCAGGCAAAAAAATAGGGATAACAAAAATCAAAGAGAAAGAGGTCATACGAACCCTCAACAAAAGGAATGACTGCCTATTCAAAATAAGTCATCAACATCTGAACCATTACTGGAACATCAAAGCAAAGACCCAAGCAAGGTCTAACGCATGATCAACTGAGTTTAGGTTTGGAGAACATCACGAAGAGCGGGTGGGTACAAATAAAATTTGAGCCTTTATCCTTTGTTTCTTAAACCGTGAACCAAGCCACGTTATAACCCTTAAAAGTCCTAGCTGAAGCATGGGTTAGTTCGAAAGCGTACTGTGACGAAAGGTATCCTGACTCCTTAAGGCCTACAGTAAAATAACGAGTTGACATCACGTTTTGCAAACACTCATTTGTTTTATGAAAAAAAGAATGCATTTTCAAAATCTTCAAGACAGACATAGGCTTTGCATTTTTAATATAACTTTGTTTGCATATGACTTTTTGTTTGAACAGCATAGAAATTCGCACGACGAATGCCTAATGAACAGAAGTATCTCCAATCAAGGGGCAGACATGAGCATGGTCCATCATCTGGGGCAATTCAATCAAGATTCGGAGAATCTCTCAAACGCCTAATAGCCTGGGGGAAAATCTCCGCCTGAGTCACTTGGGGCATTCCAACGACAAATCTTGCCTGATCAAACATCTTCTGGTGGCATGACAAAATACTTCCAACAGGGGCAACTCCCCACATTCTAAGAGCATGGACATAGTCGGAAAAAATACTACGCACAATCAAAGGCCCGCTAGGTTGACATACCTAGGCAAAAATTAGGGCTCCCGGCGAACCAAAAGGGTTCGGGCAAAATGAAGGGATGAAATGAAAATCTGTACACCCGGCAAGTCGAAAACCTGAAAAGGCGGCTTGGGCAAAAATGGGTATCCCGGTGGACTGAAAACCCGAAAGGGCGGTCCAGGCAAAAGTTAGGGATCAAAGCGTACGACTACGTCCTGTCATCTTGTCACCTGCCCACCAGAAGAAGGTTTGTCCATCAACAACTATAAGCACCTCACAGGTCTTCCTCTCCCACCTCCGAAACAGGGGCAATGAAGAGTTGTCTAAGCAACCTAATGGTTCTGTCCTCCAAGGTACCAAGGTAGGTTCGGCTGAAGAACAACCAGTATATCTCAATTCCCCAGAGAGTGATTAAACAATGCGTTCTTCTCCAAGCAAAGTTACAAATCTCAAGGAAGTTGGGTATCCCCCGTAGATCTCAACACTCCCCCAACAGCAGCACATATATTCTTAACAAGCATCCCCGGCAGTCTTGGTCTAAAGATTGTTCCCCGGCGGTATCTCAACATTCAAAGGGATCACTTCCCCAGCATATCAAAACTTCCCCAGAAGAATCCAATCCAGCTTCCCCAGGAAAGTTGGAATCCATCTTCCCTAAACAGCAAGCTTATCTCCAGTAGATTCTGGAAGCTTATTCTCGCAGAGCACGAACGCGTCGTCCGGCTTTATTTAAAGAGTTATTTCCTTAATAGGATATAACTGGGTTATCCTCAGCCAAAAGCCATGGAAAGAGCGTCGTCGACAAAGTCTTCTTACCCCAGCGAAGTCCGTCAACACTTCATACAACAACGGTATCCTCAGCAAGTCATTCTCAATAATTCAAGCAAAGCATCTCTATCCCCACAGAGTACCGCTTCCCAGCATAGTCGCTAGAGTATCCTTTCTCCCCGCAGACTCTTCATTTGCCAAGTTTATTCCTCAACGGAGTTATCTTCTCCTACCGGTATTCTTGCAGTTATCATCCCCAGCGGAAGCAAAATCTATTCTTCAACGTCAGCCCAGGATACGACTTCCCGGCACCCGTCAAGGATTCACTTTCCTAGACGAAAACATACATAAAACTTCACATACATCATCATAGCATGCATAACACACTGCATCATACAAGTCTCCTTTGTGTTGAGAACATCATTGCTTGACCCATATCATGCATTGCATATGACTGACTTTTACCTTTCAGGAAAGATGCAGTTTAAAGTCTCAATCACATTTCAAGACCTAGACCGGTTCAGTTAAATCGACCCTAAGATTTTCCTGATTCTTACCCAGTCCAAGGCCTTCTCTGGTTCAGTCAGATCGACCCTAAGATCTCCCTGATACTTATCCAGTTGAAGATGTTTCAAGACCTAGACCGGTTCAGTTAAATCGACCCTAAGATTTTCCTGATTCTTACCCAGTCCAAGGCCTCCTCTGGTTCAGTCAGATCGACCCTAAGATCTCCCTGATACTTATCCAGTTGAAGATGTTTCAAGACCTAGACTGGTTCAGTTAAATCGACCCTAAGATTTTCCTGATTCTTACCCAGTCCAAGGCCTTCTCTGGTTCAGTCAGATCGACCCTAAGATCTCCCTGATACTTATCCAGTTGAAGATGTTTCAAGACCTAGACCGGTTCAGTTAAATCGACCCTAAGATTTTCCTGATTCTTACCCAGTCCAAGGCCTCCTCTGGTTCAGTCAGATCGACCCTAAGATCTCCCTGATACTTATCCAGTTGAAGATGTTTCAAGACCTAGACCGGTTCAGTTAAATCGACCCTAAGATTTTCCTGATTCTTACCCAGTCCAAGGCCTTCTCTGGTTCAGTCAGATCGACCCTAAGATCTCCCTGATACTTATCCAGTTGAAGATGTTTCAAGACCTAGACCGGTTCAGTTAAATCGACCCTAAGATTTTCCTGATTCTTACCCAGTCCAAGGCCTTCTCTGGTTCAGTCAGATCGACCCTAAGATCTCCCTGATACTTATCCAGTTGAAGATGTTTCAAGACCTAGACCGGTTCAGTTAAATCGACCCTAAGATTTTCCTGATTCTTACCCAGTCCAAGGCCTTCTCTGGTTCAGTCAGATCGACCCTAAGATCTCCCTGATACTTATCCAGTTGAAGATGTTTCAAGACCTAGACCGGTTCAGTTAAATCGACCCTAAGATTTTCCTGATTCTTACCCAGTCCAAGGCCTTCTCTGGTTCAGTCAGATCGACCCTAAGATCTCCCTGATACTTATCCAGTTGAAGATGTTTCAAGACCTAGACCGGTTCAGTTAAATCGACCCTAAGATTTTCCTGATTCTTACCCAGTCCAAGGCCTTCTCTGGTTCAGTCAGATCGACCCTAAGATCTCCCTGATACTTATCCAGTTGAAGATGTTTCAAGACCTAGACCGGTTCAGTTAAATCGACCCTAAGATTTTCCTGATTCTTACCCAGTCCAAGGCCTTCTCTGGTTCAGTCAGATCGACCCTAAGATCTCCCTGATACTTATCCAGTTGAAGATGTTTCAAGACCTAGACCGGTTCAGTTAAATCGACCCTAAGATTTTCCTGATTCTTACCCAGTCCAAGGCCTTCTCTGGTTCAGTCAGATCGACCCTAAGATCTCCCTGATACTTATCCAGTTGAAGATGTTTCAAGACCTAGACCGGTTCAGTTAAATCGACCCTAAGATTTTCCTGATTCTTACCCAGTCCAAGGCCTTCTCTGGTTCAGTCAGATCGACCCTAAGATCTCCCTGATACTTATCCAGTTGAAGATGTTTCAATACCTTGTCCGGTTCAGTTAAATCGACCCTAAGATTTTCCTGATTCTTATCCAGTCAAAGGCCTCCTCTGGTTCAGTCAGATCGACCCTAAGATCTCCCTGATACTTATCCAGTTGAAGATGTTTCAAGACCTTATCCGGTTCAGTTAAATCGACCCTAAGATTTTCCTGATTCTTATCCAGTCAAAGGCCTCCTCTGGTTCAGTCAGATCGACCCTAAGATCTCCCTGATTCTTATCCCAGTAGAAGACACCCAAGATTTTTCTCAACGAGCGTTGTTGAAGTTAAAGTCACCCAAGATTTTTCTCAACGAGCGTTGTTGAAGTTAAAGTCGCCCAAGGTTCTCTTACCATCCATGCTAAGGCAGTAACCATCCCTGGTTCATTCATCAGCGTTTGAAGCTCCAGATTCAGCTCCTGTAACCAATCAGGACACATCTATACCAAGCATCTAAAATCAGCTCCTGCAACGTGTCAGGTACTCATTTTCTCTTTTGCAGGTATGCAGGTTCTCGCTAAGGAATCTCCTACGCAATCAACATCCAGATGGCATCTATAAGCCCATCATCCTATCCAGCAATCTCCAAATGGCATCTATAAGCCCATTTCCATCACACTGCTACTATGTGAGCGCAAATTTCTGGGCACTTTAGTGTTCAATCATCTTCTACCCTCGGATTACGAAAGGCACGCCAGCCAATATACATCCTCAGGTTTAAGAAGATTGAACAGGGGCAACTGTTGTACCCCAAAATTTGCCCTCCCATATTCATCAATAAATTGCCAAGTCAAGTCACAAAATTCCCCAAGGGTTACACAGTTCAACTGTCTCCTATACAGTCAAAACTAGGGTTTGTGTTCTGATCAAAGAAAGGAAGATTTCAAGGACCCAATCAAGTCTCATATGCCTACAAAGATGGTCAAGTATCCTCATATCAAGTTTCAAGGCATTCAGCTCAAAATTGCACAGTCAAAACCCTAAATTGCACTACAGTCAACTGTAGGGGCAAAATGGTCATTTGACAGTCAAAAGTTCAAATTTTTGGTCAATATATCATTTTGAAGCCACAAACATCATTTGATCAATGCTTGATCATGATTCTCAAAATTTGGCTCAGAAATCATCAAAGATGCAAAAGTTGCTATATTTGGACAGCTGAAAAAGTCAACTGAAATTGACCAGGGCATAACTTTCACATGGATTATCAGAAAAATTCCATCCAAAGCTCATTTTGAAGAGAAAGACATTTCCTACAACTCATCTTCATATTCCAAGTCCAAGAAATGCTCTCACAAAAAGTTATCAATTTCAACATTATAGGTCATTTTCAAAAGTCAACAAAAAGGGACTTTAAGTCAAAGGCCATAACTTGAGATTGGTAAATCAAAATGACATGGGACCAAAGGCATTGGTTAAAGGACTCAAAGACCTTTCCAAAATGTCCAAGAACATGTGAAAAGCTTAATAATTGACCAAGTTATGCCTTGTGGAAGTTGGGAAATTTTTGGAAATTTTTGAAAGTCAACTTTACTTCAAATGATCCAAAATTGCTAATGGGCCCATTTTTCTTCCAAATTTCTTCATGCCAAGCCTATGCACGACCATTAAGCCCAAAAGGAAGTTTTTCTCCATTTTTATTTATTTATTTGGATTTTTTATCATTTATAATTCATTTAATTAAATAAAATGCATGAAAAATATAAACCTAATGAAAACAAATCTTTTTATGCATGTTTGATACTCAATATTTCGTGTAAATGCAAATGGGGAAAGATTTGGAGCTGATTGGCATAATTGAGAGCAAATACACTTGAAAAAGATATGGAAAAGATATGAAGAAATCAAATATGTGAAATCATCAATGCCATGGATTTTGTTCAGTTTTCTTGACCTAATCATCTCACTACATATTCAGGATGATAACCCTAATGCTAGACAACTCTCAGCTGCGCTCAGAAACCATATACAAACTTGAAAAATTCTCCAAGAAAGCCAATACTGAAAACTAGTTTTTAGGTCGATTCAAGCTTCAATTCTTGTTCTATCAGCATCCTCAAGCTTCACTGAACGTGTGTCAATCAAAAACATCAATCCAAACGCAAAGAATTGGTAACGAGGACCTCCCCTGTACAGCAAAAAAGTGACAATCGTATTTTAAATTCTAAGCATTATCATGACATTCTAACTGTGGATTTATGTTCCTTATGAATTTCTAGAGCTAACCATTGCATTTAATTGAATTATCGTGCTGTGTATAAGATTCTGCCATGGCCAGTTTCTAGGGTTTGCAGGTCTTTCCATTTGGGGCTTTCCAGCCAAGGCAAAATCAGGATTCCTGAGTATCACCATTGGAATCATCATGCCAAAACGAACAAAGATCGACCCTCGCGATCAATTTATTGACCTCATAGGCTTAATCGCTATTTTCGCGTAGCTAGCCTAAGAAAACGCAACATAAACCGTTGCCTATATGTTTTGTTTTACAGGGATGGTGGAGAAGACAAAGTCGTGTCACATGGGGATAGGCCAGTTCAAACTTCGCGTGAATTTCCAAGGGCATTGACGTTTTCTTCTTATAATACTTGTCGTTTATTATATATTAAAAATAACTCAAGTGCTTCAGTGGCAGGTGTGTTCCTTTGCATGGTCCAAGACCTGGGTTCGAATCCCAGGTCTGAGTAATTTCGTTACTATTTTTTCATTGATAATCATATGCAGGCACAATCCTAAGACGTATCATGCACACTCAAAACTCATCGTCCACGCGTCCCAGTAGATCAATCAAAGGGTTCAGATTCAAGGCACATGATACACTATGGTCAACGCATTGGCACGTGAACTGAAAAGTCAAGTGGATTTCAATGTTAATGGGCCAGAATGCTAGGCCTTACCTCCAATTTTGGGGCTACCCCCCCTGGTTTGATTTTCTTTTTATATTTTATTTTCTCAATTGTTATGTTATTTATTTATTTTATTTGTTTTAATTAATTAATTATTTTTACAAAAATATGAAAAATATCATAAAATCAGAAAAAGGCAAAAAATATAATTTTTATTTTAATTACATTTATAAATAAATTACATGTAATTATTTAGTTTAATTAGGTTTTTAACTTTAATTCCTTTTTAATAAAATCCAAAAATATAGGATTAGGTTAATTAATAATTTTTATACCTTTTAATTTTCCCTTTTTTATCACAATATTATTTATTTATTTATTTTATTTTATAATTAAATGTACATAAATAAAAATTAGGGTTTAATTTAGGTTAATATGATATTTTCACAATAAACTTAAAAAAACAATAGAATTAGGGTTAGTCAATTATAATTAATTCCTTCTTTTTTTTTCTTTTAAATCTAAAAAACACAAAATACCAAAAACATTTAATTTTTTAATTTTAATTCTCATTAACTTTTAATATTTGGCAAAAGGGTCCAACGCCCATGTATATAATTTATTTATTTCGCATATTTATTTTATATCGTTTATTATAATTATGTACATGTCCCAAAGCCTTGTAATAATTTTTATTTCCCGCATTTTTATTCGCTTTATTTACTTTCCGCTAAATCGGGGCCGGTTTAATTTTGGCGATGTGGACCCGCGCCATTTGTAATAGCCTTAGATTTATTTTCCCGCAAACTTTATAACTGTTAACAAACATGCAAGAATGAATGTCTTAATTAAAATCAAGCGTAGATCACAACAAACATGACAAGACAAATAACTGAAGCATGACACACAATTCGCACACACCACCCCTAGGGTACGCCTCACTGTTGCCTTTCGAAAGGTGGTCGTCGAGTAGAGGAAGTCTTAGTAAGTCCTCATGATCCGGGAACCTGGCATGAGGGTAGCTTCTAAGGTGTCTTCCCATTGCTCTGGTGATCACCATGTCCCTACAAACTCGAATTGACCCGAACACCTCCAATGGTGGTGCTACCTACCTCTCAATGGTGGGATGGCACTACTTTAAAGGACATTTACACAGACGAATTCCTTAGGGTAGGTAGGTTCTCGTAGATACTTGCTCTAATTTCAAAACAAATTCAAAAATACTTTTCACACCAACACATTTTCAAAAATCTTTCGAAAGCATTTTTTCAAACACTCTTGAGGACTGATACAAGAGTTGAACTGGAATTTTCAAAGAAACTTTTTTAAACCCACATTGAAAAGCAAACAAACCATTTTGAAAACACAAATGAGCAAGTATCTAAGAGCCCATGGATAACCATGGATAGAAAGGGTGCTAACACCTTCCCTTTCTATAACCTACCTCCCGAACCGAGAGTAATCTCTTTAAGGAATTTTTCTGTGCTTTTGTCCTTTCCCTTTGGAGAAAATAAAAGACGGTGGCGACTCTTGCTTCCGCGACATTTCGCGAACCAGCGTTAAACAGTCAGTTCCAGATCCACCGATCACAATATGGAATATGTGTCATTTAGTAATAGTCTTTTAACTTAGTTTCTTAGTGATGAAGTAACCTAAGATTTGGTGATGGAGAATTAGAAAATACTGAAACTGTTTACATCTATTATACAATAATACAATATGAATATGGTGGATAAATATACTATCGAGACTCATTAGATAATTTGAATTATTTCAAATGTATATGGAATATGTGTCATTAAGTAATAGTCTTTTAACTTAGTTTCTTAGTGAAAAAGTAACCTAAAATTTTGTGATGGAGAAGAAAGAAAATACTGAAATTGTTTACATCTATTATACCTTAATACAATATGTATATGGTGGATAAATATACTATCGAGACTCATTAGATAATTTGAATTATTTCAAATGTATATGAAATATGTGTCATTAATTAATAGTCTTTTAACTTAGTTTCTTAGTGATGAAGTAACCTAAAATTTGGTGATGGAGAAGAAAAATATTGAAATTATTTACATCAATTATACTTTAATACAATATGAATATGGTGAATAAATATACTATCGAGACTCATTAGATAATTTGAATTATTTCAAATGTATATGGAATATGTGTCATTAAGTAATAGTCTTTTAACTTAGTTTCTTAGTGATGAAGTAACCTAAAATTTGGTGATAGAGAATTAGAAAATACTGAAACTATTTACATATATTATACCATAATACAATATGAATATGGTATATAAATATGCTATCGAGACTCATTAGATAATTTGAATTATTTCAAATGTATATGGAATATGTGTCATTAAGTAATAGTCTTTTAACTTTGTTTCTTAGTGAAGAAGTAACCTAAAATTTGGTGATGGAGAAGAAAGAAAATACTGAAATTGTTTACATCTATTATACCATAATACAATATGAATATGGTGGATAAATATACTATCGAGACTCATTAGATAATTTGAATTATTTCAAATGTATATGGAATATGTGTCATTAAGTAATAGTCTTTTAACTTAGTTTCTTAGTGATGAAGTAACCTAAGATTTGGTGATGGAGAATTAGAAAATACTGAAACTGTTTACATCTATTATACCATAATACAATATGAATATGGTGGATAATTATATTGTCGAGACTCATTAGATAATTTGAATTATTTCAAATGTATATGGAATATGTGTCGTTAAGTAATAGTTTTTTAACTTAGTTTCTTAGTGATGAAGTAACCTAAGATTTGGTGATGGAGAATTAGAAAATACTGAAACTGTTTACATCTATTATACAATAATACAATATGAATATGGTGAATAAATATACTATCGAGACTCATTAGATAATTTGAATTATTTCAAATGTATATGGAATATGTGTCATTAAGTAATAGTCTTTTAACTTAGTTTCTTAGTGATGAAGTAACCTAAAATTTGGTGATAGAGAATTAGAAAATACTGAAACTATTTACATCTATTATACCATAATACAATATGAATATGGTGGATAAATATACTATCGAGACTCATTAGATAATTTGAATTATTTCAAATGTATATGGAATATGTGTCATTAAGTAATAGTCTTTTAACTTAGTTTCTTAGTGATGAAGTAACCTAAGATTTGGTGATGGAGAATTAGAAAATACTGAAACTGTTTACATCTATTATACCATAATACAATATGAATATGGTGGATAAATATATTGTCGAGACTCATTAGATAATTTGAATTATTTCAAATGTATATGGAATATGTGTCATTAAGTAATAGTCTTTTAACTTAGTTTCTTAGTGATGAAGTAACCTAAGATTTGGTGATGGAGAATTAGAAAATACTGAAACTGTTTACATCTATTATACAATAATACAATATGAATATGGTGGATAAATATACTATCGAGACTCATTAGATAATTTGAATTATTTCAAATGTATATGGAATATGTGTCATTAAGTAATAGTCTTTTAACTTAGTTTCTTAGTGAAAAAGTAACCTAAAATTTTGTGATGGAGAAGAAAGAAAATACTGAAATTGTTTACATCTATTATACCTTAATACAATATGTATATGGTGGATAAATATACTATCGAGACTCATTAGATAATTTGAATTATTTCAAATGTATATGAAATATGTGTCATTAATTAATAGTCTTTTAACTTAGTTTCTTAGTGATGAAGTAACCTAAAATTTGGTGATGGAGAAGAAAAATATTGAAATTATTTACATCAATTATACTTTAATACAATATGAATATGGTGAATAAATATACTATCGAGACTCATTAGATAATTTGAATTATTTCAAATGTATATGGAATATGTGTCATTAAGTAATAGTCTTTTAACTTAGTTTCTTAGTGATGAAGTAACCTAAAATTTGGTGATAGAGAATTAGAAAATACTGAAACTATTTACATATATTATACCATAATACAATATGAATATGGTATATAAATATGCTATCGAGACTCATTAGATAATTTGAATTATTTCAAATGTATATGGAATATGTGTCATTAAGTAATAGTCTTTTAACTTTGTTTCTTAGTGAAGAAGTAACCTAAAATTTGGTGATGGAGAAGAAAGAAAATACTGAAATTGTTTACATCTATTATACCATAATACAATATGAATATGGTGGATAAATATACTATCGAGACTCATTAGATAATTTGAATTATTTCAAATGTATATGGAATATGTGTCATTAAGTAATAGTCTTTTAACTTAGTTTCTTAGTGATGAAGTAACCTAAGATTTGGTGATGGAGAATTAGAAAATACTGAAACTGTTTACATCTATTATACCATAATACAATATGAATATGGTGGATAATTATATTGTCGAGACTCATTAGATAATTTGAATTATTTCAAATGTATATGGAATATGTGTCGTTAAGTAATAGTTTTTTAACTTAGTTTCTTAGTGATGAAGTAACCTAAGATTTGGTGATGGAGAATTAGAAAATACTGAAACTGTTTACATCTATTATACAATAATACAATATGAATATGGTGAATAAATATACTATCGAGACTCATTAGATAATTTGAATTTTTTCAAATGTATATGGAATATGTGTCATTAAGTAATAGTCTTTTAACTTAGTTTCTTAGTGATGAAGTAACCTAAAATTTGGTGATAGAGAATTAGAAAATACTGAAACTATTTACATCTATTATACCATAATACAATATGAATATGGTGGATAAATATACTATCGAGACTCATTAGATAATTTGAATTATTTCAAATGTATATGGAATATGTGTCATTAAGTAATAGTCTTTTAACTTAGTTTCTTAGTGATGAAGTAACCTAAGATTTGGTGATGGAGAATTAGAAAATACTGAAACTGTTTACATCTATTATACCATAATACAATATGAATATGGTGGATAAATATATTGTCGAGACTCATTAGATAATTTGAATTATTTCAAATGTATATGGAATATGTGTCATTAAGTAATAGTCTTTTAACTTAGTTTCTTAGTGATGAAGTAACCTAAGATTTGGTGATGGAGAATTAGAAAATACTGAAACTGTTTACATCTATTATACAATAATACAATATGAATATGGTGGATAAATATACTATCGAGACTCATTAGATAATTTGAATTATTTCAAATGTATATGGAATATGTGTCATTAAGTAATAGTCTTTTAACTTAGTTTCTTAGTGAAAAAGTAACCTAAAATTTTGTGATGGAGAAGAAAGAAAATACTGAAATTGTTTACATCTATTATACCTTAATACAATATGTATATGGTGGATAAATATACTATCGAGACTCATTAGATAATTTGAATTATTTCAAATGTATATGAAATATGTGTCATTAATTAATAGTCTTTTAACTTAGTTTCTTAGTGATGAAGTAACCTAAAATTTGGTGATGGAGAAGAAAAATATTGAAATTATTTACATCAATTATACTTTAATACAATATGAATATGGTGAATAAATATACTATCGAGACTCATTAGATAATTTGAATTATTTCAAATGTATATGGAATATGTGTCATTAAGTAATAGTCTTTTAACTTAGTTTCTTAGTGATGAAGTAACCTAAAATTTGGTGATAGAGAATTAGAAAATACTGAAACTATTTACATATATTATACCATAATACAATATGAATATGGTATATAAATATGCTATCGAGACTCATTAGATAATTTGAATTATTTCAAATGTATATGGAATATGTGTCATTAAGTAATAGTCTTTTAACTTTGTTTCTTAGTGAAGAAGTAACCTAAAATTTGGTGATGGAGAAGAAAGAAAATACTGAAATTGTTTACATCTATTATACCATAATACAATATGAATATGGTGGATAAATATACTATCGAGACTCATTAGATAATTTGAATTATTTCAAATGTATATGGAATATGTGTCATTAAGTAATAGTCTTTTAACTTAGTTTCTTAGTGATGAAGTAACCTAAGATTTGGTGATGGAGAATTAGAAAATACTGAAACTGTTTACATCTATTATACCATAATACAATATGAATATGGTGGATAATTATATTGTCGAGACTCATTAGATAATTTGAATTATTTCAAATGTATATGGAATATGTGTCGTTAAGTAATAGTTTTTTAACTTAGTTTCTTAGTGATGAAGTAACCTAAGATTTGGTGATGGAGAATTAGAAAATACTGAAACTGTTTACATCTATTATACAATAATACAATATGAATATGGTGAATAAATATACTATCGAGACTCATTAGATAATTTGAATTTTTTCAAATGTATATGGAATATGTGTCATTAAGTAATAGTCTTTTAACTTAGTTTCTTAGTGATGAAGTAACCTAAAATTTGGTGATAGAGAATTAGAAAATACTGAAACTATTTACATCTATTATACCATAATACAATATGAATATGGTGGATAAATATACTATCGAGACTCATTAGATAATTTGAATTATTTCAAATGTATATGGAATATGTGTCATTAAGTAATAGTCTTTTAACTTAGTTTCTTAGTGATGAAGTAACCTAAGATTTGGTGATGGAGAATTAGAAAATACTGAAACTGTTTACATCTATTATACCATAATACAATATGAATATGGTGGATAAATATATTGTCGAGACTCATTAGATAATTTGAATTATTTCAAATGTATATGGAATATGTGTCATTAAGTAATAGTCTTTTAACTTAGTTTCTTAGTGATGAAGTAACCTAAGATTTGGTGATGGAGAATTAGAAAATACTGAAACTGTTTAAATCTATTATACAATAATACAATATGAATATGGTGGATAAATATACTATCGAGACTCATTAGATAATTTGAATTATTTCAAATGTATATGGAATATGTGTCATTAAGTAATAGTCTTTTAACTTAGTTTCTTAGTGAAGAAGTAACCTAAAATTTTGTGATGGAGAAGAAATAAAATACTGAAATTGTTTACATCTATTATACCATAATACAATATGTATATGGTGGATAAATATACTATCGAGACTCATTAGATAATTTGAATTATTTCAAATGTATATGGAATATGTGTCATTAAGTAATAGTCTTTTAACTTAGTTTCTTAGTGATGAAGTAACCTAAAATTTGGTGATGGAGAAGAAAAATATTGAAATTATTTACATCAATTATACTTTAATACAATATGAATATGGTGAATAAATATACTATCGAGACTCATTAGATAATTTGAATTATTTCAAATGTATATGGAATATGTGTCATTAAGTAATAGTCTTTTAACTTAGTTTCTTAGTGATGAAGTAAGCTGAAATTTGGTGATGGAGAAAAAAAAATATTGAAATTATTTACATCTATTATACCATAATACAATATTAATATGTTGGATAAATATACTATCGATACTCATTAAATAATTTGAATTATTTCAAATGTATATGGAATATGTGTCATTAAGTAATAGTCTTTTAACTTAGTTTCTTAGTGATGAAGTAACCTAAAATTTGGTGATAGAGAATTAGAAAATACTGAAACTATTTACATCTATTATACCATAATATAATATGAATATGGTATATAAATATGCTATCGAGACTCATTAGATAATTTGAATTATTTCAAATGTATATGGAATATGGGTCATTAAGTAATAGTCTTTTAACTTAGTTTCTTAGTGAAGAAGTAACCTAAAATTTGGTGATGGAGAAGAAAGAAAATATTGAAATTGTTTACATCTATTATACCATAATACAATATGTATATGGTGGATAAATATACTATCGAGACTCATTAGATAATTTGAATTATTTCAAATGTATATGGAATATGTGTCATTAATTAATAGTCTTTTAACTTAGTTTCTTAATGATGAAGTAACCTAAGATTTGGTGATGGAGAATTAGAAAATACTGAAATTATTTACATCAATTATACTTTAATACAATATGAATATGGTGAATAAATATACTATCGAGACTCATTAGATAATTTGAATTATTTCAAATGTATATGGAATATGTGTCATTAAGTTATAGTCTTTTAACTTAGTTTCTTAGTGATAAAGTAACCTAAAATTTGGTGATGGAGAATTAGAAAATACTGAAACTGTTTACATCTATTATACAATAATACAATATGAATATGGTGAATAAATATACCTTCGAGACTCATTAGATAATTTTAATTATTTCATATGTATATGGAATACGTGTCATTAAGTAATAGTCTTTTAACTTAGTTTCTTAGTGATGAAGTAACCTAAGATTTGTTGATGGAGAATTAGAAAATACTGAAACTATTTACATATATTATACCAAAATACAATATGAATATGGTGAATAAATATACTATCGAGACTCATTAGATAATTTGAATTATTTCAAATGTATATGGAATATGTGTCATTAAGTAATAGTCTTTTAACTTAGTTTCTTAGTGATGAAGTAACCTGAAATTTGGTGATGGAGAAAAAGAAAAATATTGAAATTATTTACATCTATTATACCATAATACAATATTAATATGTTGGATAAATATACTATCGATACTCATTAAATAATTTGAATTATTTCAAATGTATATGGAATATGTGTCATTAAGTAATAGTCTTTTAACTTAGTTTCTTAGTGATGAAGTAACCTAAAATTTGGTGATAGAGAATTAGAAAATACTGAAACTATTTACATCTATTATACCATAATATAATATGAATATGGTATATAAATATGCTATCGAGACTCATTAGATAATTTGAATTATTTCAAATGTATATGGAATATGGGTCATTAAGTAATAGCCTTTTAACTTAGTTTCTTAGTGAAGAAGTAACCTAAAATTTGGTGATGGAGAAGAAAGAAAATACTGAAATTGTTTACATCTATTATACCATAATACAATATGAATATGGTGGATAAATATACTATCGAGACTCATTAGATAATTTGAATTATTTCAAATGTATATGGAATATGTGTCATTAAGTAATAGTCTTTTAACTTAGTTTCTTAGTGATGAAGTAACCTAAGATTTGGTGATGGAGAATTAGAAAATACTGAAACTGTTTACATCTATTATACCATAATACAATATGAATATGGTGGATAAATATATTGTAGAGACTCATTAGATAATTTGAATTATTTCAAATGTATATGGAATATGTGTCATTAAGTAATAGTCTTTTAACTTAGTTTCTTAGTGATGAAGTAACCTAAGATTTGGTGATGGAGAATTAGAAAATACTGAAACTGTTTACATCTATTATACAATAATACAATATGAATATGGTGGATAAATATACTATCGAGACTCATTAGATAATTTGAATTATTTCAAATGTATATGGAATATGTGTCATTAAGTAATAGTCTTTTAACTTAGTTTCTTAGTGAAGAAGTAACCTAAAATTTGGTGATGGAGAAGAAAGAAAATACTAAAATTGTTTACATCTATTATACCATAATACAATATGAATATGGTGTATAAATATACTTTCGAGACTCATTGGATAATTTGAATTATTTCAAATGTATATGGAATATGTGTCATTAAGTAATAGTCTCTTAACTTAGTTTCTTAGTGATGAAGTAACCTAAAATTTGGTGATGGAGAAGAAGAAAAATATTGAAATTGTTTACATCTATTATACGATAATAAAATATGAATATGGTTGATAAATATATTATCGAGACTCATTAGATAATTTGAGTTATTTCAAATGTATATGGAATATGTGTCATTAAGTAATAGTCTTTTAACTTGGTTTCTTAGTGATGAAGTAACCTAAAATTTGGTGATGGAGAATTAGAAAATACGGAAACTATTTACATCTATTATACCATAATACAATATGAATATGGTGAATAAATATACTATCGAGACTCATTAGATAATTTGAAATATTTCAAATGTATATGGAATATGTGTCATTAAGTAATAGTCTCTTAACTTAGTTTCTTAGTGATGAAGTAACCTAAAATTTGGTGATGGAGAAGAAGAAAAATATTGAAATTGTTTACACCTATTATACGATAATACAATATGAATATGGTGAATAAATATACTATCGAGACTCATTAGATAATTTGAAATATTTCAAATGTATATGGAATATGTGTCATTAAGTAATAGTCTTTTAACTTAGTTTCTTAGTGATGAAGTAACCTAAAAGTTGGTGATAGAGAATTAGAAAATACTGAAACTGTTCACATCTATTATACCATAATACAATATGAATATGGTGGATAAATATACTATCGATACTCATTAGATAATTTGAATTATTTCAAATGTATATGGAATATGTGTCATTAAGTCATATTCTTTTAACTTTGTTTCTTAGTGATGAAGTAACCTAAAATTTGGTGATAGAGAAGAAGAAAAATATTGAAATTGTTTACACCTATTATACGATAATACAATATTAATATGGTGGATAAGTATACTATCGAGACTCATTAGATAATTTGAAATATTTCAAATGTATATTGAATATGTGTCATTAAGTAATAGTCTTTTAACTTGGTTTCTTAGTGATGAAGTAACCTAAAATTTGATGATGGAGAATTAGAAAATACTGAAACTGTTCAAATCTATTATACCATAATACAATATGAATATGGTAAATAAATATAAAAACGAGACTCATTAGATAATTTGAATTATTTCCAATGTATATGGAATATGTGTCATTAAGTAATAGTCTTTTAACTTAGTTTCTTAGTGATGAAGTAACCTAAAATTTGGTGATAGAGAATTAGAAAATACTAAAACTGTTTACATCTATTATACCATAATACAATATGAATATGGTGGATAAATATACTATCGATACTCATTAGATAATTTGAATTATTTCAAATGTATATGGAAAATGTGTCATTAAGTAATATTCTTTTAACTTAGTTTCTTAGTGATGAAGTAACCTAAGATTTGGTGATGGAGAATTAGAAAATACTAAAACTGTTTACATCTATTATACCATAATACAATATGAATATGGTGTATAAATATACTATCGAGACTCATTAGATGATTTGAATTATTTCAAATGTATATGGAATATGTGTCATTAAGTAATAGTCTCTTAACTTAGTTTCTTAGTGATGAAGTAACCTAAAATTTGGTGATGGAGAAGAAGAAAAATATTGAAATTGTTTACACCTATTATACGATAATACAATATGAATATGGTGAATAAATATACTATCGAGACTCATTAGATAATTTGAAATATTTCAAATGTATATGGAATATGTGTCATTAAGTAATAGTCTTTTAACTTAGTTTCTTAGTGATGAAGTAACCTAAAATTTGGTGATAGAGAATTAGAAAATACTGAAACTGTTCACATCTATTATACCATAATACAATATGAATATGGTGGATAAATATACTATCGAGACTCATTAGATAATTTGAATTATTTCAAATGTATATGGAATATGTGTCATTAAGTAATAGTCTTTTAACTTAGTTTCTTAGTGATGAAGTAACCTAAAATTTGGTGATAGAGAAAAAGAAAAATATTGAAATTATTTACATCTATTATACCATAATACAATATTAATATGGTTGATAAATATACTATCGATACTCATTAGATAATTTGAATTATTTCAAATGTATATGGAATATGTGTCATTAAGTAATAGTCTTTTAACTTGGTTTCTTAGTGATGAAGTAACCTAAAATTTGATGATGGAGAATTAGAAAATACGGAAACTGTTTACATCTATTATACCATAATACAATATGAATATGGTGAATAAATATACTATCGAGACTCATTAGATAATTTGAAATATTTCAAATGTATATGGAATATGTGTCATTAAGTAATAGTCTTTTAACTTAGTTTCTTAGTGATGAAGTAACCTAAATTTGGTGATAGAGAATTAAAAAATACTGAAACTGTTTACATCTATTATACCATAATACAATATGAATATGGTGGATAAATATTCTATCGATACTCATTAGATAATTTGAATTATTTCAAATGTATATGGAATATGTGTCATTAAGTAATAATCTTTTAACTTAGTTTCTTAGTGATGAAGTAACCTAAAATTTGGTGATGGAGAAGAAGAAAAATATTGAAATTGTTTACATCTATTATACGATAATAAAATATGAATATGGTTGATAAATATACTATCGATACTCATTAGATAATTTGAATTATTTCAAATGTATATGGAATATGTGTCATTAAGTAATAGTCTTTTAACTTGGTTTCTTAGTGATGAAGTAACCTAAAATTTGATGATGGAGAATTAGAAAATACGGAAACTGTTTACATCTATTATACCATAATACAATATGAATATGGTGAATAAATATACTATCGAGACTCATTAGATAATTTGAAATATTTCAAATGTATATGGAATATGTGTCATTAAATAATAGTCTTTTAACTTAGTTTCTTAGTGATGAAGTAACCTAAATTTGGTGATAGAGAATTAAAAAATACTGAAACTGTTTACATCTATTATACCATAATACAATATGAATATGGTGGATAAATATTCTATCGATACTCATTAGATAATTTGAATTATTTCAAATCTATATGGAATATGTGTCATTAAGTAATAATCTTTTAACTTAGTTTCTTAGTGATGAAGTAACCTAAGATTTGGTGATGGAGAATTAGAAAATACTAAAACTGTTTACATCTATTATACCATAATACAATATGAATATGGTGTATAAACATACTATCGAGACTCATTAGATAATTTGAATTATTTCAAATGTATATTGAATATGTGTCATTAAGTAATAATCTTTTAACTTAGTTTCTTAGTGATGAAGTAACCTAAGATTTGGTGATTTAGAATTAGAAAATACTAAAACTGTTTACATCTATTATACCATAATACAATATGAATATGGTGTATAAATAAACTATCGAGACTCATTAGATAATTTGAATTATTTCAAATGTAAATGGAATATGTGTCATTAAGTAATAGTCTTTTAACTTAGTTTCTTAGTGATGAAGTAACCTAAAATTTGGTGATAGAGAAGAAGAAAAATATTGAAATTGTTAACATCTATTATACCATAATACAATACGAATATGGTGGATAAATATACTATCGAGACTCATTAGATAATTTGCATTATTTCAAATGTATATGGAATATGTGTCATTAAGTAATAGTGTTTTAACTTGGTTTCTTAGTGATGAAGTAACCTAAAATTTGATGATGGAGAATTAGAAAATACGGAAACTGTTTACATCTATTATACCATAATACAATATGAATATGGTGAATAAATATACTATCGAGACTCATTAGATAATTTGAAATATTTCAAATGTATATGGAATATGTGTCATTAAGTAATAGTCTTTTAACTTAGTTTCTTAGTGATGAAGTAACCTAAATTTGGTGATAGAGAATTAAAAAATACTGAAACTGTTTACATCTATTATACCATAATACAATATGAATATGGTGGATAAATATTCTATCGATACTCATTAGATAATTTGAATTATTTCAAATGTATATGGAATATGTGTCATTAAGTAATATTCTTTTAACTTAGTTTCTTAGTGGTGAAGTAACCTAAGATTTGGTGATGGAGAATTAGAAAATACTAAAACTGTTTACATCTATTATACCATAATACAATAAAATATGGTGTATAAATATACTATCGAGACTCATTAGATAATTTTAATTATTTTAAATGTATATGGAATATGTGTCATTAAGTAATAGTCTCTTAACTTAGTTTCTTAGTGATGAAGTAACCTAAAATTTGGTGATGGAGAAGAAGAAAAATATTGAAATTGTTTACATCTATTATACGATAATAAAATATGAATATGGTTGATAAATATACTATCGATACTCATTAGATAATTTGAATTATTTCAAATGTATATGGAAATTGTGTCATTGAGTAATAGTCTTTTAACTTAGTTTCTTAGTGATGAAATAACCTAAAATTTGGTGATAGAGAAGAAGAAAAATATTGAAATTGTTTACATCTATTATACCATAATACAATATGAATATGGTGGATAAATATACTATCGAGACTCATTAGATAATTTGAATTATTTCAAATGTATATGGAATATGTGTCATTAAGTAGTAGTCTTTTAACTTGGTTTCTTAGTGATTAAAGTAACCTAAAATTTGGTGATGGAGAATTAGAAAATACGGAAACTGTTTACATCTATTATACCATAATACAATATGAATATGGTGGATAAATATACTATCGATACTCATTAGATAATTTGAATTATTTCAAATGTATATGGAATATGTGTCATTAAGTAATCGTCTTTTAACTTAGTTTCTTAGTGATGAAGTAACCTAAAATTTGGTGATAGAGAAATAGAAAATACTGAAACTGTTTACATCTATTATACCATAATACAATATGAATATGGTGGATAAATATACTATCGATACTCATTAGATAATTTGAATTATTTCAAATGTATATGGAATATGTGTCATTAAGTAATCGTCTTTTAACTTAGTTTTTTAGTGATGAAGTAACCTAAAATTTGGTGATAGAGAATTAGAAAATACTGAAACTGTTTAAATCTATTATACCATAATACAATATGAATATGGTGGATAAATATACTATCGATACTCATTAGATAATTTGAATTATTTCAAATGTATATGGAATATGTGTCATTAAGTAATAATCTTTTAACTTAGTTTCTTAGTGATGAAGTAACCTAAGATTTGGTGATGGAGAATTAGAAAATACTAAAACTGTTTACATCTATTATATCATAATACAATATGAATATGGTGTATAAACATACTATCGAGACTCATTAGATAATTTGAATTATTTCAAATGTATATGGAATATGTGTCATTAAGTAATAGTCTCTTAACTTAGTTTCTTAGTGATGAAGTAACCTAAAATTTGGTGATGGAGAAGAAGAAAAATATTGAAATTGTTTACATCTATTATACGATAATAAAATATGAATATTGTTGATAAATATACTATCGAGATTCATTAGATAATTTGAATTATTTCAAATGTATATGAAATATGTGTCATTGAGTAATAGTCTTTTAACTTGGTTTCTTAGTGATGAAGTAACCTAAAATTTGGTGATGGAAAATTAGAAAATACGGAAACTGTTTACATCTATTATACCATAATACAATATGAATATGGTGAATAAATATACTATCGAGACTCATTAGATAATTTGAAATATTTCAAATGTATATGGAATATGTGTCATTAAGTAATAGTCTTTTAACTTAGTTTCTTAGTGATGAAGTAACCTAAAATTTGGTGATAGAGAAATAGAAAATACTGAAACTGTTTACATCTACTATACCATAATACAATATGAATATGGTGGATAAATATACTATCGATACTCATTAGATAATTTGAATTATTTCAAATGTATATGGAATATGTGTCATTAAGTAATAATCTTTTAACTTAGTTTCTTAGTGATGAAGTAACCTAAGATTTGGTGATGGAGAATTAGAAAATACTAAAACTGTTTACATCTATTATACCATAATACAATATGAATATGGTGTATAAATATACTATCGAGACTCATTAGATAATTTGAATTATTTCAAATGTATATGGAATATGTGTCATTAAGTAATAATCTTTTAACTTAGTTTCTTAGTGATGAAGTAACCTAAGATTTGGTGATGGAGAATTAGAAAATACTAAAACTGTTTACATCTATTATACCATAATACAATATGAATATGGTGTATAAACATACTATCGAGACTCATTAGATAATTTGAATTATTTCAAATGTATATTGAATATGTGTCATTAAGTAATAATCTTTTAACTTAGTTTCTTAGTGATGAAGTAACCTAAGATTTGGTGATGGAGAATTAGAAAATACTGAAACTGTTTACATCTATTATACCATAATACAATATGAATATGGTGGATAAATATACTATCGATACTCATTAGATAATTTGAATTATTTCAAATGTATATGGAATATGTGTCATTAAGTAATCGTCTTTTAACTTAGTTTTTTAGTGATGAAGTAACCTAAAATTTGGTGATAGAGAATTAGAAAATACTGAAACTGTTTAAATCTATTATACCATAATACAATATGAATATGGTGGATAAATATACTATCGATACTCATTAGATAATTTGAATTATTTCAAATGTATATGGAATATGTGTCATTAAGTAATAATCTTTTAACTTAGTTTCTTAGTGATGAAGTAACCTAAGATTTGGTGATGGAGAATTAGAAAATACTAAAACTGTTTACATCTATTATATCATAATACAATATGAATATGGTGTATAAACATACTATCGAGACTCATTAGATAATTTGAATTATTTCAAATGTATATGGAATATGTGTCATTAAGTAATAGTCTCTTAACTTAGTTTCTTAGTGATGAAGTAACCTAAAATTTGGTGATGGAGAAGAAGAAAAATATTGAAATTGTTTACATCTATTATACGATAATAAAATATGAATATTGTTGATAAATATACTATCGAGATTCATTAGATAATTTGAATTATTTCAAATGTATATGAAATATGTGTCATTGAGTAATAGTCTTTTAACTTGGTTTCTTAGTGATGAAGTAACCTAAAATTTGGTGATGGAAAATTAGAAAATACGGAAACTGTTTACATCTATTATACCATAATACAATATGAATATGGTGAATAAATATACTATCGAGACTCATTAGATAATTTGAAATATTTCAAATGTATATGGAATATGTGTTATTAAGTAATAGTCTTTTAACTTAGTTTCTTAGTGATGAAGTAACCTAAAATTTGGTGATAGAGAAATAGAAAATACTGAAACTGTTTACATCTACTATACCATAATACAATATGAATATGGTGGATAAATATACTATCGATACTCATTAGATAATTTGAATTATTTCAAATGTATATGGAATATGTGTCATTAAGTAATAATCTTTTAACTTAGTTTCTTAGTGATGAAGTAACCTAAGATTTGGTGATGGAGAATTAGAAAATACTAAAACTGTTTACATCTATTATACCATAATACAATATGAATATGGTGTATAAATATACTATCGAGACTCATTAGATAATTTGAATTATTTCAAATGTATATGGAATATGTGTCATTAAGTAATAATCTTTTAACTTAGTTTCTTAGTGATGAAGTAACCTAAGATTTGGTGATGGAGAATTAGAAAATACTAAAACTGTTTACATCTATTATACCATAATACAATATGAATATGGTGTATAAACATACTATCGAGACTCATTAGATAATTTGAATTATTTCAAATGTATATTGAATATGTGTCATTAAGTAATAATCTTTTAACTTAGTTTCTTAGTGATGAAGTAACCTAAGATTTGGTGATGGAGAATTAGAAAATACTGAAACTGTTTACATCTATTATACCATAATACAATATGAATATGGTGGATAAATATACTATCGATACTCATTAGATAATTTGAATTATTTCAAATGTATATGGAATATGTGTCATTAAGTAATCGTCTTTTAACTTAGTTTTTTAGTGATGAAGTAACCTAAAATTTGGTGATAGAGAATTAGAAAATACTGAAACTGTTTAAATCTATTATACCATAATACAATATGAATATGGTGGATAAATATACTATCGATACTCATTAGATAATTTGAATTATTTCAAATGTATATGGAATATGTGTCATTAAGTAATAATCTTTTAACTTAGTTTCTTAGTGATGAAGTAACCTAAGATTTGGTGATGGAGAATTAGAAAATACTAAAACTGTTTACATCTATTATATCATAATACAATATGAATATGGTGTATAAACATACTATCGAGACTCATTAGATAATTTGAATTATTTCAAATGTATATGGAATATGTGTCATTAAGTAATAGTCTCTTAACTTAGTTTCTTAGTGATGAAGTAACCTAAAATTTGGTGATGGAGAAGAAGAAAAATATTGAAATTGTTTACATCTATTATACGATAATAAAATATGAATATTGTTGATAAATATACTATCGAGATTCATTAGATAATTTGAATTATTTCAAATGTATATGAAATATGTGTCATTGAGTAATAGTCTTTTAACTTGGTTTCTTAGTGATGAAGTAACCTAAAATTTGGTGATGGAAAATTAGAAAATACGGAAACTGTTTACATCTATTATACCATAATACAATATGAATATGGTGAATAAATATACTATCGAGACTCATTAGATAATTTGAAATATTTCAAATGTATATGGAATATGTGTCATTAAGTAATAGTCTTTTAACTTAGTTTCTTAGTGATGAAGTAACCTAAAATTTGGTGATAGAGAAATAGAAAATACTGAAACTGTTTACATCTACTATACCATAATACAATATGAATATGGTGGATAAATATACTATCGATACTCATTAGATAATTTGAATTATTTCAAATGTATATGGAATATGTGTCATTAAGTAATAATCTTTTAACTTAGTTTCTTAGTGATGAAGTAACCTAAGATTTGGTGATGGAGAATTAGAAAATACTAAAACTGTTTACATCTATTATACCATAATACAATATGAATATGGTGTATAAATATACTATCGAGACTCATTAGATAATTTGAATTATTTCAAATGTATATGGAATATGTGTCATTAAGTAATAATCTTTTAACTTAGTTTCTTAGTGATGAAGTAACCTAAGATTTGGTGATGGAGAATTAGAAAATACTAAAACTGTTTACATCTATTATACCATAATACAATATGAATATGGTGTATAAACATACTATCGAGACTCATTAGATAATTTGAATTATTTCAAATGTATATTGAATATGTGTCATTAAGTAATAATCTTTTAACTTAGTTTCTTAGTGATGAAGTAACCTAAGATTTGGTGATGGAGAATTAGAAAATACTAAAACTATTTACATCTATTATACCATAATACAATATGAATATGGTGGATAAATATACTATCGAGACTCATTAGATAATTTGAATTATTTCAAATGTATATGGAATATGTGTCATTAAGTAATAGTCTTTTAACTTAGTTTCTTAGTGATGAAGTAACCTAAAATTTGGTGATAGAGAAGAAGAAAAATATTGAAATTGTTAACATCTATTATACCATAATACAATATGAATATGGTGGATAAATATACTATCGAGACTCATTAGATAATTTGAATTATTTCAAATGTATATGGAATATGTGTCATTAAGTAATAGTCTTTTAACTTGGTTTCTTAGTGATTAAGTAACCTAAAATTTGATGATGGAGAATTAGAAAATACGGAAACTGTTTACATCTATTATACCATAATACAATATGAATATGGTGAATAAATATACTATCGAGACTCATTAGATAATTTGAAATATTTCAAATGTATATGGAATATGTGTCATTAAGTAATAGTCTTTTAACTTAGTTTCTTAGTGATGAAGTAACCTAAATTTGGTGATAGAGAATTAAAATATACTGAAACTGTTTACATCTATTATACCATAATACAATATGAATATGGTGGATAAATATTCTATCGATACTCATTAGATAATTTGAATTATTTAAAATGTATATGGAATATGTGTCATTAAGTAATATTCTTTTAACTTAGTTTCTTAGTGGTGAAGTAACCTAAGATTTGGTGATGGAGAATTAGAAAATATTAAAACTGTTTACATCTATTATACCATAATACAATAGAATATGGTGTATAAATATACTATCGAGACTCATTAGATAATTTTAATTATTTCAAATGTATATGGAATATGTGTCATTAAGTAATAGTCTCTTAACTTAGTTTCTTAGTGATGAAGTAACCTAAAATTTGGTGATGGAGAAGAAGAAAAATATTGAAATTGTTTACATCTATTATACGATAATAAAATATGGATATGGTTGATAAATATACTATCGATACTCATTAGATAATTTGAATTATTTCAAATGTATATGGAAATTGTGTCATTGAGTAATAGTCTTTTAACTTAGTTTCTTAGTGATGAAGTAACCTAAAATTTGGTGATAGAGAAGAAGAAAAATATTGAAATTGTTTACATCTATTTTACCATAATACAATATGAATATGGTGGATAAATATACTATCGAGACTCATTAGATAATTTGAATTATTTCAAATGTATATGGAATATGTGTCATTAAGTAATAGTCTTTTAACTTGGTTTCTTAGTGATTAAAGTAACCTAAAATTTGGTGATGGAGAATTAGAAAATACGGAAACTGTTTACATCTATTATACCATAATACAATATGAATATGGTGGATAAATATACTATCGATACTCATTAGATAATTTGAATTATTTCAAATGTATATGGAATATGTGTCATTAAGTAATCGTCTTTTAACTTAGTTTTTTAGTGATGAAGTAACCTAAAATTTGGTGATAGAGAATTAGAAAATACTGAAACTGTTTAAATCTATTATACCATAATACAATATGAATATGGTGGATAAATATACTATCGATACTCATTAGATAATTTGAATTATTTCAAATGTATATGGAATATGTGTCATTAAGTAATAATCTTTTAACTTAGTTTCTTAGTGATGAAGTAACCTAAGATTTGGTGATGGAGAATTAGAAAATACTAAAACTGTTTACATCTATTATATCATAATACAATATGAATATGGTGTATAAACATACTATCGAGACTCATTAGATAATTTGAATTATTTCAAATGTATATGGAATATGTGTCATTAAGTAATAGTCTCTTAACTTAGTTTCTTAGTGATGAAGTAACCTAAAATTTGGTGATGGAGAAGAAGAAAAATATTGAAATTGTTTACATCTATTATACGATAATAAAATATGAATATTGTTGATAAATATACTATCGAGATTCATTAGATAATTTGAATTATTTCAAATGTATATGAAATATGTGTCATTGAGTAATAGTCTTTTAACTTGGTTTCTTAGTGATGAAGTAACCTAAAATTTGGTGATGGAAAATTAGAAAATACGGAAACTGTTTACATCTATTATACCATAATACAATATGAATTTGGTGAATAAATATACTATCGAGACTCATTAGATAATTTGAAATATTTCAAATGTATATGGAATATGTGTCATTAAGTAATAGTCTTTTAACTTAGTTTCTTAGTGATGAAGTAACCTAAAATTTGGTGATAGAGAAATAGAAAATACTGAAACTGTTTACATCTACTATACCATAATACAATATGAATATGGTGGACAAATATACTATCGATACTCATTAGATAATTTGAATTATTTCAAATGTATATGGAATATGTGTCATTAAGTAATAATCTTTTAACTTAGTTTCTTAGTGATGAAGTAACCTAAGATTTGGTGATGGAGAATTAGAAAATACTAAAACTGTTTACATCTATTATACCATAATACAATATGAATATGGTGTATAAATATACTATCGAGACTCATTAGATAATTTGAATTATTTCAAATGTATATGGAATATGTGTCATTAAGTAATAATCTTTTAACTTAGTTTCTTAGTGATGAAGTAACCTAAGATTTGGTGATGGAGAATTAGAAAATACTAAAACTGTTTACATCTATTATACCATAATACAATATGAATATGGTGTATAAATATACTATCGAGACTCATTAGATAATTTGAATTATTTCAAATGTATATCGAATATGTGTCATTAAGTAATAGTCTCTTAACTTGGTTTCTTAGTGATGAAGTAACCTAAAATTTGGTGATGGAGAAGAAGAAAAATATTGAAATTGTTTACATCTATTATACGATAATAAAATATGAATATGGTTTATAAATATACTATCGAGACTCATTAGATAATTTGAATTATTTCAAATGTATATGGAATATGTGTCATTAAGTAATAGTCTTTTAACTTGGTTTCTTAGTGATGAAGTAACCTAAAATTTGATGATGGAGAATTAGAAAATACGGAAACTGTTTACTTCTATTATACCATAATACAATATGAATATGGTGAATAAATATACTATCGAGACTCATTAGATAATTTGAAATATTTCAAATGTATATGGAATATGTGTCATTAAGTAATAGTCTTTTAACTTAGTTTCTTAGTGATGAAGTAACCAAAAATTTGGTGATAGAGAATTAGAAAATACTGAAACTGTTTACATCTATTATACCATAATACAATATGAATATGGTGGATAAATATACTATCGATACTCATTAGATAATTTGAATTATTTCAAATGTATATGGAATATGTGTCATTAAGTAATATTATTTTAACTTAGTTTCTTAGTGATGAAGTAACCTAATATTTGGTGATGGAGAATTAGAAAATACTAAAACTGTTTACATCTATTATACCATAATGCAATATGAATATGGTGTATAAATATACTATCGAGACTCATTGGATAATTTGAATTATTTCAAATGTATATGGAATATGTGTCATTAAGTAATAGTCTCTTAACTTAGTTTCTTAGTGATGAAGTAACCTAAAATTTGGTGATGGAGAAGAAGAAAAATATTGAAATTGTTTACATCTATTATACGATAATAACATATGAATATGGTGGATAAATATACTATCGAGACTCATTAGATAATTTGAAATATTTCAAATGTATATGGAATATGTGTCATTAAGTAATAGTCTTTTAACTTAGTTTCTTAGTGATGAAGTAACCTAAAATTTCGTGATAGAGAATTAGAAAATACTGAAACTGTTTACATCTATTATAACATAATACAATCTGAATATAGTGGATAAATATACTATCGATACTCATTAGATAATTTGAATTATTTCAAATGTATATGGAATATGTGTCATTAAGTAATATTCTTTTAACTTAGTTTCTTAGTGATGAAGTAACCTAATATTTGGTGATGGAGAATTAGAAAATACTAAAATTGTTTACATCTATTATACCATAATACAATATGAATATGGTGTATAAATATACTATCGAGACTCATTAGATAATTTGAATTATTTCAAATGTATATGGAATATGTGTCATTAAGTAATAGTCTTTTAACTTAGTTTCTTAGTGATGAAGTAACCTAAAATTTGGTGATAGAGAAGAAGAAAAATATTGAAATTGTTTACATCTATTATACCATAATACAATATGAATATGGTGGATAAATATACTATCGAGACTCATTAGATAATTTGAATTATTTCAAATGTATATGGAATATGTGTCATTAAGTAATAGTCTTTTAACTTGGTTTCTTAGTGATGAAGTAACCTAAAATTTGATGATGGAGAATTAGAAAATACGGAAACTGTTTACATCTATTATACCATAATACAATATGAATATGGTGAATAAATATACTATCGGGACTCATTAGATAATTTGAAATATTTCAAATGTATATGGAATATGTGTCATTAAGTAATAGTCTTTTAACTTAGTTTCTTAGTGATGAAGTAACCTAAAATTTGGTGATAGAGAATTAGAAAATACTGAAACTGTTTACATCTATTATACCATAATACAATATGAATATGGTGGATAAATATACTATCGATACTCATTAGATAATTTGAATTATTTCAAATGTATATGGAATATGTGTCATTAAGTAATATTCTTTTAACTTAGTTTCTTAGTGATAAAGTAACCTAAGATTTGGTGATGGAGAATTAGAAAATACTAAAACTGTTTACATCTATTATACCATAATACAATATGAATATGGTGTATAAATATACTATCGAGACTCATTAGATAATTTGAATTATTTCAAATGTATATAGAATATGTGTCATTAAGTAATAGTCTCTTAACTTAGTTTCTTAGTGATGAAGTAACCTAAAATTTGGTGATGGAGAAGAAGAAAAATATTGAAATTGTTTACATCTATTATACGATAATAAAATATGAATATGGTTGATAAATATACTATCGAGACTCATTAGATAATTTGAATTATTTCAAATGTATATGGAATATGTGTCATTGAGTAATAGTCTTTTAACTTAGTTTCTTAGTGATGAAGTAACCTAAAATTTGGTGATAGAGAAGAAGAAAAATATTGAAATTGTTTACATCTATTATACCATAATACAATATGAATATGGTGGATAAATATACTATCGAGACTCATTAGATAATTTGAATTATTTCAAATGTATATAGAATATGTGTCATTAAGTAATAGTCTTTTAACTTGGTTTCTTAGTGATGAAGTAACCTAAAATTTGGTGATGGAGAATTAGAAAATACGGAAACTGTTTACATCTATTATACCATAATACAATATGAATATGGTGAATAAATATACTATCGAGACTCATTAGATAATTTGAAATATTTCAAATGTATATGGAATATGTGTCATTAATTAATAGTCTTTTAACTTAGTTTCTTAGTGATGAAGTAACCTAAAATTTGGTGATAGAGAATTAGAAAATACTGAAACTGTTTACATCTATTATACCATAATACAATATGAATATGGTGGATAAATATACTATCGATACTCATTAGATAATTTGAATTATTTCAAATGTATATGGAATATGTGTCATTAAGTAATATTCTTTTAACTTAGTTTCTTAGTGATGAAGTAACCTAAGATTTGGTGATGGAGAATTAGAAAATACTAAAACTGTTTACATCTATTATACCATAATACAATATGAATATGGTGTATAAATATACTATCGAGACTCATTAGATAATTTGAATTATTTCAAATGTATATGGAATATGTGTCATTAAGTAATAGTCTCTTAACTTAGTTTCTTAGTGATGAAGTAACCTAAAATTTGGTGATGGAGAAGAAGAAAAATATTGAAATTGTTTACATCTATTATACGATAATAAAATATGAATATGGTTGATAAATATACTATCGAGACTCATTAGATAATTTGAATTATTTCAAATGTATATGAAATATGTTTCATTAAGTAATAGACTTTTAACTTGGTTTCTTAGTGATGAAGTAACCTAAAATTTGGTGATAGAGAAGAAGAAAAATATTGAAATTGTTTACATCTATTATACCATAATACAATATGAATATGGTGTATAAATATACTATCGAGACTAATTAGATAATTTGAATTATTTCAAATGTATATGGAATATATGTCATTAAGTAATAGTCTTTTAACTTAGTTTCTTAGTGATGAAGTAACCTAAAATTTGGTGATAGAGAAGAAGAAAAATATTGAAATTGTTTACATCTATTATACCATAATACAATATGAATATGGTGGATAAATATACTATCGAGATTCATTAGATAATTTGAATTATTTCAAATGTATATGAAATATGTGTCATTGAGTAATAGTCTTTTAACTTGGTTTCTTAGTGATGAAGTAACCTAAAATTTGGTGATGGAAAATTAGAAAATACGGAAACTGTTTACATCTATTATACCATAATACAATATGAATATGGTGAATAAATATACTATCGAGACTCATTAGATAATTTGAAATATTTCAAATGTATATGGAATATGTGTCATTAAGTAATAGTCTTTTAACATAGTTTCTTAGTGATGAAGTAACCTAAGATTTGGTGATGGAGAATTAGAAAATACTAAAACTGTTTACATCTATTATACCATAATACAATATGAATATGGTGTATAAATATACTATCGAGACTCATTAGATAATTTGAATTATTTCAAATGTATATCGAATATGTGTCATTAAGTAATAGTCTCTTAACTTGGTTTCTTAGTGATGAAGTAACCTAAAATTTAGTGATGGAGAAGAAGAAAAATATTGAAATTGTTTACATCTATTATACGATAATAAAATATGAATATGGTGTATAAATATACTATCGAGACTCATTAGATAATTTGAATTATTTCAAATGTATATGGAATATGTGTCATTAAGTAATAGTCTCTTAACTTAGTTTCTTAGTGATGAAGTAACCTAAAATTTGGTGATGGAGAAGAAGAAAAATATTGAAATTGTTTACATCTAGTATACGATAATAAAATATGAATATGGTTGATAAATATACTATCGAGACTCATTAGATAATTTGAATTATTTCAAATGTATATGGAATATGTGTCATTGAGTAATAGTCTTTTAACTTAGTTTCTTAGTGATGAAGTAACCTAAAATTTGGTGATAGAGAAGAAGAAAAATATTGAAATTGTTTACATCTATTATACCATAATACAATATGAATATGGTGTATAAATATACTATCGAGACTCATTAGATAATTTGAATTATTTCAAATGTATATGGAATATGTGTCATTAAGTAATAGTCTTTTAACTTAGTTTCTTAGTGATGAAGTAACCTAAAATTTGGTGATAGAGAAGAAGAAAAATATTGAAATTGTTTACATCTATTATACCATAATACAATATGAATATGGTGGATAAATATACTATCGAGACTCATTAGATAATTTGAATTATTTCAAATGTATATGGAATATGTGTCATTAAGTAATAGTCTTTTAACTTGGTTTCTTACTGATGAAGTAACCTAAAATTTGATGATGGAGAATTAAAAAATACGGAAACTGTTTACATCTATTATACCATAATACAATATGAATATGGTGAATAAATATACTATCGAGACTCATTAGATAATTTGAAATATTTCAAATGTATATGGAATATGTGTCATTAAGTAATAGTCTTTTAACTTAGTTTCTTAGTGATGAAGTAACCTAAAATTTGGTGATAGAGAATTAGAAAATACTGAAACTGTTTACATCTATTATACCATAATACAATATGAATATGGTGGATAAATATACTATCGATACTCATTAGATAATTTGAATTATTTCAAATGTATATGGAATATGTGTCATTAAGTAATATTCTTTTAACTTAGTTTCTTAGTGATGAAGTAACCTAAGATTTGGTGATGGAGAATTAGAAAATACTAAAACTGTTTACATCTATTATACCATAATACAATATGAATATGGTGTATAAATATACTATCGAGACTCATTAGATAATTTGAATTATTTCAAATGTATATGGAATATGTGTCATTAAGTAATAGTCTCTTAACTTAGTTTCTTAGTGATGAAGTAACCTAAAATTTGGTGATGGAGAAGAAGAAAAATATTGAAATTGTTTACATCTATTATACGATAATAAAATATGAATATGGTTGATAAATATACTATCGAGACTCATTAGATAATTTGAATTATTTCAAATGTATATGGAATATGTGTCATTGAGTAATAGTCTTTTAACTTAGTTTCTTAGTGATGAAGTAACCTAAAATTTGGTGATAGAGAAGAAGAAAAATATTGAAATTGTTTACATCTATTATACCATAATACAATATGAATATGGTGGATAAATATACTATCGAGAGTCATTAGATAATTTGAATTATTTCAAATGTATATAGAATATGTGTCATTAAGTAATAGTCTTTTAACTTGGTTTCTTAGTGATGAAGTAACCCTAAATTTGGTGATGGAGAATTAGAAAATACGGAAACTGTTTACATCTATTATACCATAATACAATATGAATATGGTGAATAAATATACTATCGAGACTCATTAGATAATTTGAAATATTTCAAATGTATATGGAATATGTGTCATTAAGTAATAGTCTTTTAACTTAGTTTCTTAGTGATGAAGTAACCTAAAATTTGGTGATAGAGAATTAGAAAATACTGAAACTGTTTACATCTATTATACCATAATACAATATGAATATGGTGGATAAATATACTATCGATACTCATTAGATAATTTGAATTATTTCAAATGTATATGGAATATGTGTCATTAAGTAATATTCTTTTAACTTAGTTTCTTAGTGATGAAGTAACCTAAGATTTGGTGATGGAGAATTAGAAAATACTAAAACTGTTTACATCTATTATACCATAATACAATATGAATATGGTGTATAAATATACTATCGAGACTCATTAGATAATTTGAATTATTTCAAATGTATATGGAATATGTGTCATTAAGTAATAGTCTCTTAACTTAGTTTCTTAGTGATGAAGTAACCTAAAATTTGGTGATGGAGAAGAAGAAAAATATTGAAATTGTTTACATCTATTATACGATAATAAAATATGAATATGGTTGATAAATATACTATCGAGACTCATTAGATAATTTGAATTATTTCAAATGTATATGGAATATGTGTCATTGAGTAATAGTCTTTTAACTTAGTTTCTTAGTGATGAAGTAACCTAAAATTTGGTGATAGAGAAGAAGAAAAATATTGAAATTGTTTACATCTATTATACCATAATACAATATGAATATGGTGGATAAATATACTATCGAGACTCATTAGATAATTTGAATTATTTCAAATGTATATAGAATATGTGTCATTAAGTAATAGTCTTTTAACTTGGTTTCTTAGTGATGAAGTAACCTAAAATTTGGGGATGGAGAATTAGAAAATACGGAAACTGTTTACATCTATTATACCATAATACAATATGAATATGGTGAATAAATATACTATCGAGACTCATTAGATAATTTGAAATATTTCAAATGTATATGGAATATGTGTCATTAATTAATAGTCTTTTAACTTAGTTTCTTAGTGATGAAGTAACCTAAAATTTGGTGATAGAGAATTAGAAAAAACTGAAATTGTTTACATCTATTATACCATAATACAATATGAATATGGTGGATAAATATACTATCGATACTCATTAGATAATTTGAATTATTTCAAATGTATATGGAATATGTGTCATTAAGTAATATTCTTTTAACTTAGTTTCTTAGTGATGAAGTAACCTAAGATTTGGTGATGGAGAATTAGAAAATACTAAAACTGTTTACATCTATTATACCATAATACAATATGAATATGGTGTATAAATATACTATCGAGACTCATTAGATAATTTGAATTATTTCAAATGTATATGGAATATGTGTCATTAAGTAATAGTCTCTTATCTTAGTTTCTTAGTGATGAAGTAACCTAAAATTTGGTGATGGAGAAGAAGAAAAATATTGAAATTGTTTACATCTATTATACGATAATAAAATATGAATATGGTTGATAAATATACTATCGAGACTCATTAGATAATTTGAATTATTTCAAATGTATATGAAATATGTTTCATTAAGTAATAGTCTTTTAACTTGGTTTCTTAGTGATGAAGTAACCTAAAATTTGGTGATAGAGAAGAAGAAAAATATTGAAATTGTTTACATCTATTATACCATAATACAATATGAATATGGTGTATAAATATACTATCGAGACTAATTAGATAATTTGAATTATTTCAAATGTATATGGAATATGTGTCATTAAGTAATAGTCTTTTAACTTAGTTTCTTAGTGATGAAGTAACCTAAAATTTGGTGATAGAGAAGAAGAAAAATATTGAAATTGTTTACATCTATTATACCATAATACAATATGAATATGGTGGATAAATATACTATCGAGACTCATTAGATAATTTGAATTATTTCAAATGTATATGGAATATGTGTCATTAAGTAATAGTCTTTTAACTTGGTTTCTTAGTGATGAAGTAACCTAAAATTTGATGATGGAGAATTAGAAAATACGGAAACTGTTTACATCTATTATACCATAATACAATATGAATATGGTGAATAAATATACTATCGAGACTCATTAGATAATTTGAAATATTTCAAATGTATATGGAATATGTGTCATTAAGTAATAGTCTTTTAACTTAGTTTCTTAGTGATGAAGTAACCTAAAATTTGGTGATAGAGAATTAGAAAATACTGAAACTGTTTGCATCTATTATACCATAATACAATATGAATATGGTGGATAAATATACTATCGATACTCATTAGATAATTTGAATTATTTCAAATGTATATGGAATATGTGTCATTAAGTAATATTCTTTTAACTTAGTTTCTTAGTGATGAAGTAACCTAAGATTTGGTGATGGAGAATTAGAAAATACTAAAACTGTTTACATCTATTATACCATAATACAATATGAATATGGTGTATAAATATACTATCGAGACTCATTAGATAATTTGAATTATTTCAAATGTATATGGAATATGTGTCATTAAGTAATAGTCTCTTAACTTAGTTTCTTAGTGATGAAGTAACCTAAAATTTGGTGATGGAGAAGAAGAAAAATATTGAAATTGTTTACATCTATTATACGATAATAAAATATGAATATGGTTGATAAATATACTATCGAGACTCATTAGATAATTTGAATTATTTCAAATGTATATGGAATATGTGTCATTGAGTAATAGTCTTTTAACTTAGTTTCTTAGTGATGAAGTAACCTAAAATTTGGTGATAGAGAAGAAGAAAAATATTGAAATTGTTTACATCTATTATACCATAATACAATATGAATATGGTGTATAAATATACTATCGAGACTCATTAGATAATTTGAATTATTTCAAATGTATATGGAATATGTGTCATTAAGTAATAGTCTTTTAACTTAGTTTCTTAGTGATGAAGTAACCTAAAATTTGGTGATAGAGAAGAAGAAAAATATTGAAATTGTTTACATCTATTATACCATAATACAATATGAATATGGTGGATAAATATACTATCGAGACTCATTAGATAATTTGAATTATTTCAAATGTATATGGAATATGTGTCATTAAGTAATAGTCTTTTAACTTGGTTTCTTACTGATGAAGTAACCTAAAATTTGATGATAGAGAATTAGAAAATACGGAAACTGTTTACATCTATTATACCATAATACAATATGAATATGGTGAATAAATATACTATCGAGACTCATTAGATAATTTGAAATATTTCAAATGTATATGGAATATGTGTCATTAAGTAATAGTCTTTTAACTTAGTTTCTTAGTGATGAAGTAACCTAAAATTTGGTGATAGAGAATTAGAAAATACTGAAACTGTTTACATCTATTATACCATAATACAATATGAATATGGTGGATAAATATACTATCGATACTCATTAGATAATTTGAATTATTTCAAATGTATATGGAATATGTGTCATTAAGTGATATTCTTTTAACTTAGTTTCTTAGTGATGAAGTAACCTAAGATTTGGTGATGGAGAATTAGAAAATACTAAAACTGTTTACATCTATTATACCATAATACAATATGAATATGGTGTATAAATATACTATCGAGACTCATTAGATAATTTGAATTATTTCAAATGTATATGGAATATGTGTCATTAAGTAATAGTCTCTTAACTTAGATTCTTAGTGATGAAGTAACCTAAAATTTGGTGATGGAGAAGAAGAAAAATATTGAAATTGTTTACATCTATTATACGATAATAAAATATGAATATGGTTGATAAATATACTATCGAGACTCATTAGATAATTTGAATTATTTCAAATGTATATGGAATATGTGTCATTGAGTAATAGTCTTTTAACTTAGTTTCTTAGTGATGAAGTAACCTAAAATTTGGTGATAGAGAAGAAGAAAAATATTGAAATTGTTTACATCTATTATACCATAATACAATATGAATATGGTGGATAAATATACTATCGAGAGTCATTAGATAATTTGAATTATTTCAAATGTATATAGAATATGTGTCATTAAGTAATAGTCTTTTAACTTGGTTTCTTAGTGATGAAGTAACCTAAAATTTGGTGATGGAGAATTAGAAAATACGGAAACTGTTTACATCTATTATACCATAATACAATATGAATATGGTGAATAAATATACTATCGAGACTCATTAGATAATTTGAAATATTTCAAATGTATATGGAATATGTGTCATTAAGTAATAGTCTTTTAACTTAGTTTCTTAGTGATGAAGTAACCTAAAATTTGGTGATAGAGAATTAGAAAATACTGAAACTGTTTACATCTATTATACCATAATACAATATGAATATGGTGGATAAATATACTATCGATACTCATTAGATAATTTGAATTATTTCAAATGTATATGGAATATGTGTCATTAAGTAATATTCTTTTAACTTAGTTTCTTAGTGATGAAGTAACCTAAGATTTGGTGATGGAGAATTAGAAAATACTAAAACTGTTTACATCTATTATACCATAATACAATATGAATATGGTGTATAAATATACTATCGAGACTCATTAGATAATTTGAATTATTTCAAATGTATATGGAATATGTGTCATTAAGTAATAGTCTCTTATCTTAGTTTCTTAGTGATGAAGTAACCTAAAATTTGGTGATGGAGAAGAAGAAAAATATTGAAATTGTTTACATCTATTATACGATAATAAAATATGAATATGGTTGATAAATATACTATCGAGACTCATTAGATAATTTGAATTATTTCAAATGTATATGAAATATGTTTCATTAAGTAATAGTCTTTTAACTTGGTTTCTTAGTGATGAAGTAACCTAAAATTTGGTGATAGAGAAGAAGAAAAATATTGAAATTGTTTACATCTATTATACCATAATACAATATGAATATGGTGTATAAATATACTATCGAGACTAATTAGATAATTTGAATTATTTCAAATGTATATGGAATATGTGTCATTAAGTAATAGTCTTTTAACTTAGTTTCTTAGTAATGAAGTAACCTAAAATTTGGTGATAGAGAAGAAGAAAAATATTGAAATTGTTTACATCTATTATACCATAATACAATATGAATATGGTGGATAAATATACTATCGAGACTCATTAGATAATTTGAATTATTTCAAATGTATATGGAATATGTGTCATTAAGTAATAGTCTTTTAACTTGGTTTCTTAGTGATGAAGTAACCTAAAATTTGATGATGGAGAATTAGAAAATACGGAAACTGTTTACATCTATTATACCATAATACAATATGAATATGGTGAATAAATATACTATCGAGACTCATTAGATAATTTGAAATATTTCAAATGTATATGGAATATGTGTCATTAAGTAATAGTCTTTTAACTTAGTTTCTTTGTGATGAAGTAACCTAAAATTTGGTGATAGAGAATTAGAAAATACTGAAACTGTTTGCATCTATTATACCATAATACAATATGAATATGGTGGATAAATATACTATCGATACTCATTAGATAATTTGAATTATTTCAAATGTATATGGAATATGTGTCATTAAGTAATATTCTTTTAACTTAGTTTCTTAGTGATGAAGTAACCTAAGATTTGGTGATGGAGAATTAGAAAATACTAAAACTGTTTACATCTATTATACCATAATACAATATGAATATGGTGTATAAATATACTATCGAGACTCATTAGATAATTTGAATTATTTCAAATGTATATGGAATATGTGTCATTAAGTAATAGTCTCTTAACTTAGTTTCTTAGTGATGAAGTAACCTAAAATTTGGTGATGGAGAAGAAGAAAAATATTGAAATTGTTTACATCTATTATACGATAATAAAATATGAATATGGTTGATAAATATACTATCGAGACTCATTAGATAATTTGAATTATTTCAAATGTATATGGAATATGTGTCATTGAGTAATAGTCTTTTAACTTAGTTTCTTAGTGATGAAGTAACCTAAAATTTGGTGATAGAGAAGAAGAAAAATATTGAAATTGTTTACATCTATTATACCATAATACAATATGAATATGGTGTATAAATATACTATCGAGACTCATTAGATAATTTGAATTATTTCAAATGTATATGGAATATGTGTCATTAAGTAATAGTCTTTTAACTTAGTTTCTTAGTGATGAAGTAACCTAAAATTTGGTGATAGAGAAGAAGAAAAATATTGAAATTGTTTACATCTATTATACCATAATACAATATGAATATGGTGCATAAATATACTATCGAGACTCATTAGATAATTTGAATTATTTCAAATGTATATGGAATATGTGTCATTAAGTAATAGTCTTTTAACTTGGTTTCTTACTGATGAAGTAACCTAAAATTTGATGATGGAGAATTAGAAAATACGGAAACTGTTTACATCTATTATACCATAATACAATATGAATATGGTGAATAAATATACTATCGAGACTCATTAGATAATTTGAAATATTTCAAATGTATATGGAATATGTGTCATTAAGTAATAGTCTTTTAACTTAGTTTCTTAGTGATGAAGTAACCTAAAATTTGGTGATAGAGAATTAGAAAATACTGAAACTGTTTACATCTATTATACCATAATACAATATGAATATGGTGGATAAATATACTATCGATACTCATTAGATAATTTGAATTATTTCAAATGTATATGGAATATGTGTCATTAAGTAATATTCTTTTAACTTAGTTTCTTAGTGATGAAGTAACCTAAGATTTGGTGATGGAGAATTAGAAAATACTAAAACTGTTTACATCTATTATACCATAATACAATATGAATATGGTGTATAAATATACTATCGAGACTCATTAGATAATTTGAATTATTTCAAATGTATATGGAATATGTGTCATTAAGTAATAGTCTCTTAACTTAGTTTCTTAGTGATGAAGTAACCTAAAATTTGGTGATGGAGAAGAAGAAAAATATTGAAATTGTTTACATCTATTATACGATAATAAAATATGAATATGGTTGATAAATATACTATCGAGACTCATTAGATAATTTGAATTATTTCAAATGTATATGGAATATGTGTCATTGAGTAATAGTCTTTTAACTTAGTTTCTTAGTGATGAAGTAACCTAAAATTTGGTGATAGAGAAGAAGAAAAATATTGAAATTGTTTACATCTATTATACCATAATACAATATGAATATGGTGGATAAATATACTATCGAGAGTCATTAGATAATTTGAATTATTTCAAATGTATATAGAATATGTGTCATTAAGTAATAGTCTTTTAACTTGGTTTCTTAGTGATGAAGTAACCTAAAATTTGGTGATGGAGAATTAGAAAATACGGAAACTGTTTACATCTATTATACCATAATACAATATGAATATGGTGAATAAATATACTATCGAGACTCATTAGATAATTTGAAATATTTCAAATGTATATGGAATATGTGTCATTAAGTAATAGTCTTTTAACTTAGTTTCTTAGTGATGAAGTAACCTAAAATTTGGTGATAGAGAATTAGAAAATACTGAAACTGTTTACATCTATTATACCATAATACAATATGAATATGGTGGATAAATATACTATCGATACTCATTAGATAATTTGAATTATTTCAAATGTATATGGAATATGTGTCATTAAGTAATATTCTTTTAACTTAGTTTCTTAGTGATGAAGTAACCTAAGATTTGGTGATGGAGAATTAGAAAATACTAAAACTGTTTACATCTATTATACCATAATACAATATGAATATGGTGTATAAATATACTATCGAGACTCATTAGATAATTTGAATTATTTCAAATGTATATGGAATATGTGTCATTAAGTAATAGTCTCTTATCTTAGTTTCTTAGTGATGAAGTAACCTAAAATTTGGTGATGGAGAAGAAGAAAAATATTGAAATTGTTTACATCTATTATACGATAATAAAATATGAATATGGTTGATAAAATATACTATCGAGACTCATTAGATAATTTGAATTATTTCAAATGTATATGAAATATGTGTCATTAAGTAATAGTCTTTTAACTTGGTTTCTTAGTGATGAAGTAACCTAAAATTTGGTGATAGAGAAGAAGAAAAATATTGAAATTGTTTACATCTATTATACCATAATACAATATGAATATGGTGGATAAATACACTATCGAGACTCATTAGATAATTTGAATTATTTCAAATGTATATGAAATATATGTCATTAAGTAATAGTCTTTTAACTTGGTTTCTTAGTGATGAAGTAACCTAAAATTTTGTGATGGAGAATTAGAAAATACGGAAACTGTTTACATCTATTATACCATAATACAATATGAATATGGTGAATAAATATACTATCGAGACTCATTAGATAATTTGAAATATTTCAAATGTATATGGAATATGTGTCATTAAGTAATCGTCTTTTAACTTAGTTTCTTAGTGATGAAGTAACCTAAAATTTGGTGATAGAGAATTAGAAAATACTGAAACTGTTTAAATCTATTATACCATAATACAATATGAATATGGTGGATAAATATACTATCGATACTCATTAGATAATTTGAATTATTTCAAATGTATATGGAATATGTGGCAATAAGTAATGGTCTTTTAACTTGGTTTCTTAGTGATGAAGTAACCTAAAATTTGGTGATGGAGAATTAGAAAATACGGAAATTGTTTACATCTATTATACCATAATACAATATGAATATGGTGAATAAATATACTATCGAGACTCATTAGATAATTTGAAATATTTCAAATATATATGGAATATGTGTCATTAAGTAATAGTCTTTTAACTTAGTTTCTTAGTGATGAAGTAACCTAAAATTTGGTGATAGAGAATTAGAAAATACTGAAACTGTTCACATCTATTATACCATAATACAATATGAATATGGTGGATAAATATACTATCGATACTCATTAGATAATTTGAATTATTTCAAATGTATATGTGTATATGGAATATGTGTCATTAAGTAATAATCTTTTAACTTAGTTTCTTAGTGATGAAGTAACCTAAGATTTGGTGATGGAGAATTAGAAAATACTAAAACTGTTTACATCTATTATACCATAATACAATATGAATATGGTGTATAAATATACTATCGAGACTCATTAGATAATTTGAATTATTTCAAATGTATATGGAATATGTGTCATTAAGTAATAGTCTCTTAACTTAGTTTCTTAGTGATGAAGTAACCTAAAATTTGGTGATGGAGAAGAAGAAAAATATTGAAATTGTTTATATCTATTATACGATAATAAAATATGAATATGGTTGATAAATATACTATCGAGACACATTAGATAATTTGAATTATTTCAAATGTATATGGAATATGTGTCATTAAGTAATATTCTTTTAACTTAGTTTCTTAGTGATGAAGTAACCTAAAATTTGATGATGGAGAATTAGAAAATACGGAAACTGTTTACATCTATTATACCATAATACAATATGAATATGGTGAATAAATATACTATCGAGACTCATTAGATAATTTGAAATATTTCAAATGTATATGGAATATGTGTCATTAAGTATATACTCTTTTAACTTAGTTTCTTAGTGATGAAATAACCAAAAATTTCGTGATAGAGAATTAGAAAATACTGAAACTGTTTACATCTATTATACCATAAACAATATGAATATGGTGGATAAATATACTATCGATACTCATTAGATAATTTGAATTATTTCAAATGTATATGGAATATGTGTCATTAAGTAATATTCTTTTAACTTAGTTTCTTAGTGATGAAGTAACCTAATATTTGGTGATGGAGAATTAGAAAATACTAAAACTGTTTACATCTTTTATAGCATAATACAATATGAATATGGTGTATAAAATATACTATCGAGACTCATTAGATAATTTGAATTATTTCAAATGTATATGGAATATGTGTCATTAAGTAATAGTCTCTTAACTTAGTTTCTTAGTGATGAAGTAACCTAAAATATGGTGATGGAGAATTAGAAAATACGTAAACTGTTTACATCTGTTATACCATAATACAATATGAATATGGTGAATAAATATACTATCGAGACTCATTAGATAATTTGAAATATTTCAAATGTATATGGAATATGTGTCATTAAGTAATAGTCTTTTAACTTAGTTTCTTAGTGATGAAGTAACCTAAAATTTGGTGATAGAGAATTAGAAAATACTGAAACTGTTTACATCTATTATACCATAATACAATATGAATATATTGGATAAATATAGTATCGAGACTCATTAGATAATTTGAATTATTTCAAATGTATATGGAATATGTGTCATTAAGTAATAATCTTTTAACTTAGTTTCTTAGTGATGAAGTAACCTAAGATTTGGTGATGGAGAATTACAAAATACTGAAACTCTTTACATCTATTATACCATAATACAAAATGAATATGGTGGATAAATATACTATCGAGACTCATTAGATAATTTGTATTTTTTTAAATGTATATGGAATATGTGTCATGATCTAATAGTCTTTTAACTTAGTTTCTTAGTGATGAAGTAACCTAAGATTTGGTGATAGAGAAATAGAAAATACTTAAATTGTTTACATCTATTATACCATAATACAATATGAATATGGTGAATAAATATACTATCGAGACTCATTAGAAAATTTGAATTATTTCAAATGTATATGGAATATGTGTCATTAAGTAACAGTCTTTTAACTTAGTTTCTTAGTGAAGATGTAACCTAAAATTTGGTGATGGAGAAGAAAGAAAATACTTAAATTGTTTACATCTATTATACCATAATACAATATGAATATGGTGGATAAATATACTATCGAGACTCATTAGATAATTTGAATTATTTCAAATGTATATGGAATATGTGTCATTAAGTAATAGTCTTTTAACTTAGTTTCTTAGTGATAAAGTAACCTAAGATTTGGTGATGGAGAATTAGAAAATACTGAAACAACTTACATCTATTATACAATAATACAATATGAATATGGTTAATAAATATACTATCGAGACTTATTAGATAATGTGAATTATTTCAAATGTTTATGGAATATGTGTCATTAAGTTATAGTCTTTTAACTTAGTTTCTTAGTGATGAAGTAACCTAAGATTTGGTGATGGAGAATTAGAAAATACTGAAAACTGTTTTCATCTATTATACCATAATACAATATGAATATGGTGGATAAATATAGTATCGAGACTCATTAGATAATTTGAATTATTTCAAATGTATATGGAATATGTGTCATTAAATAATAGTCTTTTAACTTAGTTTCTTAGTGATGAAGTAACCTAAGATTTGGTGATGGAGAATTAGAAAATACTGAAACTGTTTACATCTATTATACCATAACACAATATGAATATGGTGAATAAATATACTATCGAGACTCATTAGATAATTTGAATTATTTCATATGTATATGGAATATGTGTCATTAAGTAATAATCTTTTAACTTAGTTTCTTAGTGATGAAGTAACCTGAAATTTGGTGATAGAGAAGAAGAAAAATATTGAAATTGTTTACATCTATTATACCATAATACAATATGAATATGGTGGATAAATATACTATCGAGACTCATTAGATAATTTGAATTATTTCAAATGTATATGGAACATGTGTCATTAAGTAATAGTCTTTTAACTTGGTTTCTTAGGGATGTAGTAACCTTAAATTTGGTGATGGAGAATTAGAAAATACGGAAACTGTTTACATCTATTATACCATAATACAATATGAATATGGTGAATAAATATACTATCGAGACTCATTATATAATTTGAAATATTTCAAATGTATATGGAATATCTGTCATTAAGTAATAGTCTTTTAACTTAGTTTCTTAGTGATGAAGTAACCTAAAATTTGGTGATAGAGAATTAGAAAATAATGAAACCGTTTACATCTATTATACCATGTTAAAATATGAATATGGTGGATAAATATACTATCGAGACTCATTAGATAATTTGAATTATTTCAAATGTATATGGAATATGTGTCATTGAGTAATAGTCTTTTAACTTAGTTTCTTAGTGAAGAAGTAACCTAAAATTTGGTGATGGAGAATTAGAAAATACTGAAACTATTTACATCTATCATACCATAATACAATATGAATATGGTGAATAAATATACTATTGAGACTCATTAGATAATTTGAATTATTTCAAATGTATATGGAATATGTACCATTAAGTAATAGTCTCTTAACTTAGTTTCTAAGTGTTGAAGTAACCTAAAATTTGGTGATGGAGAATTGGAAAATACTAAAATTGTTTACATCTATTATACCATAATACAATATGAATATGGTGGATAAATATACTATCGAGACTAATTAGATAATTTGAATTATTTCAAATGTATATGGAATATGTGTCATTAAGTAATAGTCTTTTAACTTAGTTTCTTAGTGATGAAGTAACCTAAAATTTGGTGATAGAGAAGAAGAAAAATATTGAAATTGTTTACATCTATTATACCATAATACAATATGAATATGGTGGATAAATATACTATCGAGACTCATTAGATAATTTGAATTATTTCAAATGTATATGGAATATGTGTAATTAAGTAATAGCCTTTTAACTAGGTTTCTTAGTGATGAAGTAACCTAAAATTTGGTGATGGAGAAGAAGAAAAATATTGAAATTGTTTACATCTATTATACGATAATACAATATGAATATGGTGGATAAATATACTATCGAGAGTCATTAGATAATTTTAATTATTTCAAATGTATATGGAATATGTGTCATTAAGTAATAGTCTTTTAACTTAGTTTCTTAATGATGAAGTAACCTAAAATTTGGTGATGGAGAATTGGAAAATACTAAAATTGTTTACATCTATTATACCATAATACAATATGAATATGGTGGATAAATATACTATCGAGACTCATTAGATAATTTGAATTATTTCAAATGTATATGGAATATGTGTCATTAAGTAACAGTCTTTTAACTCGGTTTCTTAGTGATGAAGTAACCTAAGATTTGGTGATGGAGAATTAGAAAATACTTAAACTGTTTACATCTATTATACCATAATACAATATGAATATGGTGAATAAATATTCTATCGAGACTCATTATATAATTTGAATTATTTCAAATGTATATGGAATATGTGTCATTAAGTAATAGTCTTTTAACTTAGTTTCTTAGTGATGAAGTAACCTAAAATTTGGTGATGGAGAAGAAGAAAAATATTGAAATTGTTTACATCTATTATACCATAATACAATATGAATATGGTGGATAAATATACTATCGAGACTCATTAGAAAATTTGAATTATTTCAAATGTATATGGAATATGTGTCATTAAGTAATAGTCTTTTAACTTAGTTTCTTAGTGATGAAGTAACCTAAAATTTGGTGATGGAGAATTAGAAAATACTGAAACTGTTTACATCTATTATACCATAATACAATATGAATATGGTGAATAAATATACTATCGAGACTCATTAGATAATTTGAAATATTTCAAATGTATATGGAATATGTGTCATTAAGTAATAGTCTTTTAACTTAGTTTCTTAGTGATGAAGTAACCTAAAATTTGGTGATAGAGAATTAGAAAATACTTAAACTGTTTACATCTATTATACCAAAATACAATATGAATATGGTGGATAAATATACTATCGAGACTCATTAGATGATTTGAATTATTTCAAATGTATATGGAATATGTGTCATTAAGTAATAGTTTTTTAACTTAGTTTCTTAGTGATGAAGTAACCTAAGATTTGGTGATGGAGAATTAGAAAATACTAAAACTGTTTACATCTATTATACCATAATACAATATGAATATGGTGAATAAATATACTATCGAGACTCATTAGATAATTTGAATTATTTCAAATGTATATGGAATATGTGTCATTAAGTAATAGTCTCTTAACTTAGTTTCTTAGTGATGAAGTAACCTAAGATTTTGTGATGGAGAATTAGAAAATACTGAAACTGTTTACATGTATTATACCATAATACAATATGAATATGGTGAATAAATATACTATCGAGACTCATTAGACAATTTGAATTATTTCAAATGTATATCGAATATGTGTCATTAAGTAATAGTCTTTTAACTTAGTTTCTTAGTGATGAAGTAACCTAAGATTTTGTGATGGAGAATTAGAAAATACTGAAACTGTTTACATCTATTATACAATAATACAATATGAATATGGTTAATAAATATACTATCGAGACTTATTAGATAATGTGAATTATTTCAAATGTTTATGGAATATGTGTCATTAAGTAATAGTCTTTTAACTTAGTTTCTTAGTGATGAAGTAACCTAAGATTTGGTGATGGAGAATTAGAAAATACTGAAACTGTTTTCATCTATTATACCATAATACAATATGAATATGGTGGATAAATATAGTATCGAGACTCATTAGATAATTTGAATTATTTCAAATGTATATGGAATATGTGTCATTAAATAATAGTCTTTTAACTTAGTTTCTTAATGATGAAGTAACCTAAGATTTGGTGATGGAGAATTAGAAAATACTGAAACTGTTTACATCTATTATACCATAACACAATATGAATATGGTGAATAAATATACTATCGAGACTCATTAGATAATTTGAATTATTTCATATGTATATGGAATATGTGTCATTAAGTAATAATCTTTTAACTTAGTTTCTTAGTGATGAAGTAACCTAAAATTTGGTGATAGAGAAGAAGAAAAATATTGAAATTGTTTACATCTATTATACCATAATACAATATGAATATGGTGGATAAATATACTATCGAGACTCATTAGATAATTTGAATTATTTCAAATGTATATGGAACATGTGTCATTAAGTAATAGTCTTTTAACTTGGTTTCTTAGGGATGTAGTAACCTTAAATTTGGTGATGGAGAATTAGAAAATACGGAAACTGTTTACATCTATTATACCATAATACAATATGAATATGGTGAATAAATATACTATCGAGACTCATTATATAATTTGAAATATTTCAAATGTATATGGAATATCTGTCATTAAGTAATAGTCTTTTAACTTAGTTTCTTAGTGATGAAGTAACCTAAAATTTGGTGATAGAGAATTAGAAAATAATGAAACCGTTTACATCTATTATACCATGTTAAAATATGAATATGGTGGATAAATATACTATCGAGACTCATTAGATAATTTGAATTATTTCAAATGTATATGGAATATGTGTCATTAAGTAATAGTCTTTTAACGTAATTTCTTAGTGATTAAGTAACCTAGGATTTGGTGATGGAAAATTAGAAAATACTAAAACTGTTTACATCTATTATACCATAATACAATATGAATATGGTGAATAAATATACTATCAAGACTCATTAGATAATTTGAATTATTTCAAATGTATATGTAATATGTGTCATTAACTAATAGTCTCTTAACTTAGTTTCTTAGTGATGAAGTAACCTAAGATTTTGTGATGGAGAATTAGAAAATACAAAAATTGTTTACATCTATTATACCATAATACAATATGAATATGGTGGATAAATATACTATCGAGACTCATTAGATAATTTGTATTTGTTTAAATGTATATGGAATATGTGTCATTAAGTAATAGTCTTTTAACTTAGTTTCTTAGTGATGAAGTAACCTAAAATTTGGTGATAGAGAATTAGAAAATACAAAAATTGTTTACATCTATTATACCATAATACAATATGAATATGGTGGATAAATATACTATCGAGACTCATTAGATAATTTGTATTTGTTTAAATGTATATGGAATATGTGTCATTAAGTAATAGTCTTTTAACTTAGTTTCTTAGTGATGAAGTAACCTAAAATTTGGTGATGGAGAATTAGAAAATACTGAAACTGTTTACATCTATCATACCATAATACAATATGAATATGGTGAATAAATATACTATCGAGACTCATTAGATAATTTGAATTATTTCAAAATGTATATGGAATATGTACCATTAAGTAATAGTCTCTTAACTTAGTTTCTAAGTGTTGAAGTAACCTAAAAATTGGTGATGGAGAATTGGAAAATACTAAAATTGTTTACATCTATTATACCATAATACAATATGAATATGATGGATAAATATACTATCGAGACTCATTAGATAATTTGAATTATTTCAAATGTATATGGAATATGTGTCATTAAGTAATAGTCTTTTAACTTAGTTTCTTTGTGATGAAGTAACCTAAAATTTGGTGATAGAGAAGAAGAAAAATATTGAAATTGTTTACATCTATTATACCATAATACAATATGAATATGGTGGATAAATATACTATCGAGACTCATTAGATAATTTGAATTATTTTAAATGTATATGGAATATGTGTAATTAAGTAATAGCCTTTTAACTTGGTTTCTTAGTGATGAAGTAACCTAAAATTTGGTGATGGAGAAGAAGAAAAATATTGAAATTGTTTACATCTATTATACGATAATACAATATGAATATGGTGGATAAATATACTATCGAGACTCATTAGATAATTTGAATTATTTCAAATGTATATGGAATTTGTGTCATTAAGTAACAGTCTTTTAACTCGGTTTCTTAGTGATGAAGTAACCTAAGATTTGGTGATGGAGAATTAGAAAATACTTAAACTGTTTACATCTATTATACCATAATACAATATGAATATGGTGAATAAATATTCTATCGAGACTCATTATATAATTTGAATTATTTTAAATGTATATGGAATATGTGTCATTAAGTAATAGTCTTTTAACTTAGTTTCTTAGTGATGAAGTAACCTAAAATTTGGTGATGGAGAAGAAGAAAAATATTGAAATTGTTTACATCTATTATACCATAATACAATATGAATATGGTGGATAAATATACTATCGAGACTCATTAGAAAATTTGAATTATTTCAAATGTATATGGAATATGTGTCATTAAGTAATAGTCTTTTAACTTAGTTTCTTAGTGATGAAGTAACCTAAAATTTGGTGATGGAGAATTAGAAAATACTGAAACTGTTTACATCTATTATACCATAATACAATATGAATATGGTGAATAAATATACTATCGAGACTCATTAGATAATTTGAAATATTTCAAATGTATATGGAATATGTGTCATTAAGTAATAGTCTTTTAACTTAGTTTCTTAGTGATGAAGTAACCTAAAATTTGGTGATAGAGAATTAGAAAATACTTAAACTGTTTACATCTATTATACCAAAATACAATATGAATATGGTGGATAAATATACTATCGAGACTCATTAGATGATTTGAATTATTTCAAATGTATATGGAATATGTGTCATTAAGTAATAGTTTTTTAACTTAGTTTCTTAGTGATGAAGTAACCTAAGATTTGGTGATGGAGAATTAGAAAATACTAAAACTGTTTACATCTATTATACCATAATACAATATGAATATGGTGAATAAATATACTATCGAGACTCATTAGATAATTTGAATTATTTTAAATGTATATGGAATATGTGTAATTAAGTAATAGCCTTTTAACTTGGTTTCTTAGTGATGAAGTAACCTAAAATTTGGTGATGGAGAAGAAGAAAAATATTGAAATTGTTTACATCTATTATACGATAATACAATATGAATATGGTGGATAAATATACTATCGAGACTCATTAGATAATTTGAATTATTTCAAATGTATATGGAATTTGTGTCATTAAGTAACAGTCTTTTAACTCGGTTTCTTAGTGATGAAGTAACCTAAGATTTGGTGATGGAGAATTAGAAAATACTTAAACTGTTTACATCTATTATACCATAATACAATATGAATATGGTGAATAAATATTCTATCGAGACTCATTATATAATTTGAATTATTTTAAATGTATATGGAATATGTGTCATTAAGTAATAGTCTTTTAACTTAGTTTCTTAGTGATGAAGTAACCTAAAATTTGGTGATGGAGAAGAAGAAAAATATTGAAATTGTTTACATCTATTATACCATAATACAATATGAATATGGTGGATAAATATACTATCGAGACTCATTAGAAAATTTGAATTATTTCAAATGTATATGGAATATGTGTCATTAAGTAATAGTCTTTTAACTTAGTTTCTTAGTGATGAAGTAACCTAAAATTTGGTGATGGAGAATTAGAAAATACTGAAACTGTTTACATCTATTATACCATAATACAATATGAATATGGTGAATAAATATACTATCGAGACTCATTAGATAATTTGAAATATTTCAAATGTATATGGAATATGTGTCATTAAGTAATAGTCTTTTAACTTAGTTTCTTAGTGATGAAGTAACCTAAAATTTGGTGATAGAGAATTAGAAAATACTTAAACTGTTTACATCTATTATACCAAAATACAATATGAATATGGTGGATAAATATACTATCGAGACTCATTAGATGATTTGAATTATTTCAAATGTATATGGAATATGTGTCATTAAGTAATAGTTTTTTAACTTAGTTTCTTAGTGATGAAGTAACCTAAGATTTGGTGATGGAGAATTAGAAAATACTAAAACTGTTTACATCTATTATACCATAATACAATATGAATATGGTGAATAAATATACTATCGAGACTCATTAGATAATTTGAATTATTTCAAATGTATACGGAATATGTGTCATTAAGTAATAGTCTCTTAACTTAGTTTCTTAGTGATGAAGTAACCTAAGATTTTGTGATGGAGAATTAGAAAATACTGAAACTGTTTACATGTATTATACCATAATACAATATGAGTATGGTGAATAAATATACTATCGAGACTCATTAGACAATTTGAATTATTTCAAATGTATATCGAATATGTGTCATTAAGTAATAGTCTTTTAACTTAGTTTCTTAGTGATGAATTAACCTAAGATTTTGTGATGGAGAATTAGAAAATACTGAAACTGTTTACATGTATTATACCATAATACAATATGAATATGGTGAATAAATATACTATCGAGACTCATTAGATAATTTGAATTATTTCAAATGTATATGGAATATGTGTCATTAAATAATAGTCTTTTAACTTAGTTTCTTAGTGATGAAGTAACCTAAGATTTGGTGATGAAGAATTAGAAAATACTGAAATTGATTACATCTATTATACCATAATACAATATGAATATGGTGGATAAATATACTATCGAGACTCATTAGATAATTTGAATTATTTCAAATGTATATGGAATATGTGTCATTAAGTAATAGTCTTTTAACTTAGTTTCTTAGTGAAGAAGTAACCTAAAATTTGGTGATAGAGAAGAAGAAAAATATTGAAATTGTTTACATCTATTATACCATAATACAATATGAATATGGTGGATAAATATACTATCGAGACTCATTAGATAATTTGAATTATTTCAAATGTATATGGAATATGTGTTATTAAGTAATAGTCTTTTAACTTGGTTTCTTTGTGATGAAGTAACCTAAAATTTGGTGATGGAGAATTAGAAAATACAGAAACTATTTACATCTATTATACCATAATACAATATGAATATGGTGAATAAATATACTATCGAGATTCATTAGATAATTTGAAATATTTCTAATGTATATGGAATATGTGTCATTAAGTAATAGTCTTTTAACTTAGTTTCTTAGTGATGAAGTAACCTAAAATTTGGTGATAGAGAATTAGAAAATACTGAAACTGTTTACATCTATTATACCATGATACAATATGAATATGGTGGATAAATATAGTATCGAGACTGATTAGATGATTTGAATTATTTCAAATGTATATGGAATATGTGTCATTAAGTAATACTCTTTTAACTTAGTTTCTTAGTGATGAAGTAACCTAGGATTTTGTGATGGAGAATTAGAAAATACTGAAACTGTTTACATGTATTATACCATAATACAAAATTAATATGGTTAATAAATATACTATCGAGACTCATGAGACAATTTTAATTATTTCAAAATATATATAGAATATGTGTCATTAAGTAATAGTCTTTTAACTTAGTTTCTTAGTGATGAAGTAACCTAAGATTTTGTGATGGAGAATTAGAAAATACTAAAACTGTTTACATGTATTATACCATAACACAATATGAATATGGTGAATAAATATACTATCGAGACTCATTAGATAATTTGAATTATTTCAAATGTATATGGAATATGTGTCATTAAATAATAGTCTTTTAACTTAGTTTCTTAGTGATGAAGTAACCTAAGATTTGGTGATGGAGAATTAGAAAATACTGAAATTGATTACATCTATTATACCATAATACAATATGAATATGGTGGATAAATATACTAACGAGACTCATTAGATAATTTGAATTATTTCAAATGTATATGGAATATGTGTCATTAAGTAATACTCTTTTAACTTAGTTTCTTAGTGATGAAGTAACCTATAATTTGGTGATAGAGAAGAAGAAAAATATTGAAATTGTTTACATCTATTATACCATAATATAATATGAATATGGTGGATAAATATACTATCGAGACACATTAGATAATTTGAAATATTTCAAATGTATATGGAATATGTGTCATTAAGTAATACTCTTTTAACTTGGTTTCTTAGTGATGAAGTAACCTAAAATTTGGTGATGGAGAATTAGAAAATACGGAAACTGTTACATCTATTATACCATAATACAATATGAATATGGTGGATAAATATAGTATCGAGACTCATTAGATAATTTGAATTATTTCAAATGTATATGGAATATGTGTCATTAAGTAATAATCTTTTAACTTAGTTTCTTAGTGATGAAGTAACCTAAGATTTGGTGATAGAGAATTAGAAAATATTGAAACTGTTCACATCTATTATACCATAATACAATATGAATATGGTGAATAAATATACTATCGAGACTCATTAGATAATTTGAATTATTTCAAATGTATATGGAATATGTGTCATTAAGTAATAATCTTTTAACTTAGTTTCTTAGTGATGAAGTAACCTAAGTTTGGTGATGGAGAATTTTGAATTATTTCAAATGTATATGGAATATGTGTCATTAAGTAATAGTCTTTTAATTTAGTTTCTTAGTGATAAAGTAACCTAAGATTTTGTGATGGAGAATTAGAAAAGACTAAAACTGTTTACATGTATTATACCATAATACAATATGAATATGGTGAATAAATATACTATCGAGACTCATTAGATAATTTGAATTATTTCAAATGTATATGGAATATGTGTCATTAAGTAATAATCTTTTAACTTAGTTTCTTAGTGATGAAGTAACCTAAGATTTGGTGAACGAGAATTAGAAAATATTGAAATTGTTTACATCTATTATACCATAATACAATATGAATATGGTGAATAAATATACTATCGAGACTCATTAGATAATTTGAATTATTTCAAATGTATATGGAATATGTGTCATTAAGTAATAGTCTTTTAATTTAGTTTCTTAGTGATAAAGTAACCTAAGATTTTGTGATGGAGAATTAGAAAAGACTAAAACTGTTTACATGTATTATAGTCTTTTAACTTAGTTTCTTAGTGATGAAGTAACCTAAAATTTGGTGATAGAGAATTAGAAAATACTGAAACTGTTCACATCTATTATACCATAATACAATATGAATATGGTGGATAAATATACTATCGATACTCATTAGATAATTTGAATTATTTCAAATGTATATGGAATATGTGTCATTAAGTAATAATCTTTTAACTTAGTTTCTTAGTGATGAAGTAACCTAAGTTTGGTGATGGAGAATTAGAAAATACTAAAACTGTTTACATCTATTATACCATAATACAATATGAATATGGTGTATAAATATACTATCGAGACTCATTAGATAATTTGAATTATTTCAAATGTATATGGAATATGTGTCATTAAGTAATAGTCTCTTAACTTAGTTTCTTAGTGATGAAGTAACCTAAAATTTGGTGATGGAGAAGAAGAAAAATATTGAAATTGTTTACATCTATTATACGATAATAAAATATGAATATGGTTGATAAATATACTATCGAGACTCATTAGATAATTTGAATTATTTCAAATGTATATGGAATATGTGTCATTAAGTAATAGTCTTTTAACTTAGTTTCTTAGTGATGAAGTAACCTAAAATTTGGTGATAGAGAAGAAGAAAAATATTGAAATTGTTTACATCTATTATACCATAATACAATATGAATATGGTGGATAAATATACTATCCAGAGTCATTAGATAATTTGAATTATTTCAAATGTATATGGAATATGTGTCATTAAGTAATAGTCTTTTAACTTGGTTTCTTAGTGATGAAGTAACCTAAAATTTGGTGATGGAGAATTAGAAAATACGAAAACTGTTTACATCTATTATACCATAATACAATATGAATATGGTGAATAAATATACTATCGAGACTCCTTAGATAATTTGAAATATTTCAAATGTATATGGAATATGTGTCATTAAGTAAATGTGTTTTAACTTAGTTTCTTAGTGATGAAGTAACCTAAAATTTGGTGATAGAGAAGAAGAAAAATATTGAACTTGTTTACATCTATTATACCATAATACAATATGAATATGGTGGATAAATATACTATCGAGACTCATTAGATAATTTTAATTATTTCAAATGTATATGGAATATGTGTCATTAATAATAGTCTTTTAACTTGGTTTCTTTGTGATAAAGTATCATAAAATTTGGTGATGGAGAATTAGAAAATACGGAAACTGGTTACCTCTATTATACCATAATACAATATGAATATGGTGAATAAATATACTATCGAGATTCATTAGATAATATGAAATTCTGGCTGCAGATACTCAATGTCACGTTCAATGTTATGACACCGTATCTGACTTTCTATAAGACAGTAAATACAAAAACAGTAAAGAACACAGTCAATTGTTTACCCAGTTCAGTGTGCAACAACACCTACTTTGGGGGCTACCAAGCCAGGGAGGAAATCCACTATAAGAGATATTAATTCAGGAATAAACCAACCAGTTTATCTCCTTCACTTAAGACCTACCCAATGCAACTTCAATCTAAGTACAACTTAAACCTGAGTTCCTACTCACTCCCCCTTAATCACAGCAGTGATACATAAAACAATTTGACTAATGAATTGATGAAGACACTCTTCAAAACATACACTTGATTATGCTTCACAGCTTTTTAATCAAGCAACACAAACACTCTTGCTTCACAGCTTTGAGTGATACACAAACCTAACTTGACTTTGCTTCAAAGCTTTAGTCAAGAGACATACAAACACTCTTGCTTCAAAGCTTTGAGTGATACACAACCCTTACAATTAAAACCTATTCCAAGTCACTTATCACAATGATAATTGCTTGGATTACAATAGTTAAAACTATACAGCTTCTAAATGATCTTCTGTCAAAAAGGGATTGATTCCAAAATAGCAGCTCTGTTGAATATATAGCAGCTGCATCTTCAGTTAGGGTTTCCACAAAAAGCTAGGGTTAATTCCGTTTTACCTTAAGACTAGGTCACAGGACTTTATCAACCAGGTTAGGGTTGAGCTAGGTTAACCCCAAGTCCACGAGATTTTCTGTTCTGGAAAGACTGAGTCATAATCCTGAAAAAACTCAGAATTACCCAAACTGCATAACTGTTAGTTCAGAACAGGATGTCTTAACATTTGTTATGACATCTGAAAACCTGTCTACTGATTTAGGTAAATGTGATCTTTTTGCAAAATGCTCAGATACACACTTATAAACAGCAGCACCTGTATGACAATATTTTTCTGCAAAGGTACCTAATGAATCAGTACATACTAAACTAGAATGTTATGACATCAGTCATGACATTCACACACACACCTGGTTTTACCAAAAATGCAAGCCAATAACTAAACAACTACAAACTCCCCCTTTGGTAGATTTTTGGCTAAAGACCCTAAGCAATCAGAGATAGATAGCAGCAGAAAGAAATGACTGCAGAAAAATAGAATGTCTAATAAAGTACCAAAATATATCTCCCCCTCTTTAGCCACAAATGGGCCAAAGATACATGTTCTTAAAAGTTATACAGTCATCCCAAAAGTAAAAGCAACAAAACTAGCAAAAAACTGAACACACTTTGCAAGCTCCACCATGAAACAACAACTCCACCAACCAGTAACTCCACCAACATTTAAGCACTGTCATCAGACTCAGAAGGTTCGGGCTTCTTCCTTTTCTTGTGAGCAATGTCAGCATTCTTCTCTTTGTCTGATGTCTCAACATCCTTAGAGACATCTGGATTTGTTTCATCATTTGAACTTTCTTGATTTAAAGGAACAGAAATGCCAAGAACTAAGTGGTTCTCGTTCAGAATTCTTGTAACAATTTTAGCTATTGCTTGACGAACATAGGCTGACCCTTCCCTATTTGCAATTTCAGAGAGAACAGAAGAAGAAGGATGAGAAGGATTACCAGAGGCAGTAGCTTGGGACCTTCCTGCTTGCCTTGTTCTCACCTCTTTGACCTTGGTGGGGTTAGTTTCCACTTCTCTAAGAGGAGCGATCTCCAGGACTTCAGAATCCAGGCAAGATGAGATTGCCCTAGAATCTTGATCAGAGGAAGAGGACGAAATGGTCGTATTGGATGATGATGGTGTTTGAGACATTTTGATAGTCTTAGAAGACCAATAGCAACTGGAGAGAAAATTCTGATTGAGAGATTTTGTTTTGACGCGGAGACGAGAGAGGAAGGAAGAAAAGGAGTGTCTATTCAACTTCTTAAAAGAAATGAAGGAAATGGGAAAATATAAGTTTAACCCAATCAGAACAGACTTAACAAGCATAACTCCTTTAATCCTTGTTTTAAGCAAAATTAATTGCTACAATTCCTCATGTTGGCAAATACCCAACTTACCCCTCAAGTTTTCAAATTGATTTGCATCAAGTGCCTTGGTAAAAATGTCAGCCAGCTGTAGCTCAGTGGCAACATGTTCCAATTTGATTGTCTTCTCTTCTACAAGGTCTCTGATAAAGTGATGTCTTATGTCAATATGTTTGGTCCTACTATGCTGAATGGGATTCTTGGAAATGTTGATTGTACTCAGATTGTCACAGTACAATGTCATAACATCTTGTGTGACATTATACTCAGTAAGCATCTGTTTCATCCAGATCATTTGAGAACAGCTACTACCAGCTGCAATGTATTCAGCTTCAGAAGTAGAGAGAGACACACAATTCTGTTTCTTGCTGAACCAGGAAACCAGATTATTTCCCAAGAAGAGACATCCTCCAGAGGTGCTTTTTCTATCATCAGCACTACCAGCCCAATCAGCATCACATTAACCAGTCAGAGTTGGTTCACAGCCATGAGAATATAGCAACCCATAGTTGTAAGATCCACTCACATACTTCAAAATTCTCTTCACTTGATTGATATGACTGACTTTAGGATCAGCTTGGTATCTTGCACAGACTCCAACTGCAAAAGCAATATCAGGTCTGCTGGCTGTTAAGTACAACAAGCTTCCTATCATGCTTCTGTACAGACTTTGATCCACCTTAACCCCACTTGAATCTTTGGAAAGATTTAAATGAGTAGGAGCAGGAGTCCTTTTGTGACTGGCATTCTCCATACCAAACTTCTTTACAATGTTCTTAGCATACTTGCTTTGAGATAGGAATATTGAGTCCTCCATCAGTGAGACTTGTAGTCCAAGAAAATAAGTTAGTTCTCCCATGAGACTCATTTCAAATTCAGCCTGCATCTGGTCAGCAAAATGTTTAACCATAGGTTCTGACATTCCTCCAAACACTATGTCATCAACATATATTTGGGTAACCATCAACTTCCCTCCTTCAGTTTTGACAAAGAGAGTTTTGTCCAAGCCTCCTTTTCTGTATCCTTTGTCTGAGAGAAACTTTGTTAACTTGTCATACCATGCTCTAGGAGCTTGTTTCAGGCCATATAGAGCTTTTCTCAATTTGTAGACATGATCAGGGTGGTTTGGATCCACAAAGCCTTTAGGCTGTTCCACATAAGCTTCCTCATTCAAGTACCCATTTAGAAAGGCACTTTTCACATCCATCTGAAATAACTTGAACTTCAGAAGACAAGCAATTGACAATAGGAGTCTGATTGATTCCAGCCTGGCTACAGGTGCAAAGGTTTCATCAAAATCAACCCCTTCAACCTGAGTGTATCCTTGAGCAACAAGTCTTGCCTTATTCCTGGTGACAACTCCTTCAGCATCTGATTTGTTCTTGAAAATCCATTTTGTGCCAATGATGTTAGTTCCTTCAGGTCTAGGAACCAGTTCCCAAACTTCATGTTGCTTGAATTGGTTCAGTTCATCTTGCATTGCACCAATCCATTATTCATCAGTTAAAGCTTCCTTGACATTTCTTGGTTCCATTTTGGACACAAAACAAGAGTTTGAGATGATTTCTCTAGATCTTGTAATGACTCCACTGTTGGGATCTCCTATGATGAGCTCTTTTGGATGATCCTTCTGAATTCTGATGGAAGGGATCTTGCTAGCTTCCTTTGATTCAGATTCTGTTGTGGTGGTGTTGGGTAGATCATTACAAGGGACATCTATTTCCTCATGATAATCATCAATTATGACATTTATTGATTCCATCATGGCTTTGGTCCTGGAATTGAATACTCTATAAGCTCTGCTGTTTGAGGAGTATCCTAGAAATATGCCTTCATCACTTTTAGGGTCCAGTTTTCTTCTTTGTTCACGATCTGCCAGAATATAGCATTTGCTGCCAAACACATGGAAGTACTTCACAGTTGGTTTTCTTCCTTTCCAGAGTTCATATATGGTGGATGAGGTTCCCTTTCTCAAGGTGACCCTGTTATGGACATAGCAGGCTGTATTCATAGCTTCAGCCCAAAAATGCATAGGAAGTCTTTTGGCATGTATCATTGCTCTGGCAGATTCCTGTATGGTCCTGTTTTTTCTTTCCACAACTCCATTTTGCTGAGGAGTTATAGGAGAAGAAAATTCATGACTAATTCCTTCTGAGGAACAGAAATCATCAAACTTGCTGTTTTCAAATTCCTTGCCATGATCACTTCTGATTCTGACAATACACCCTTCCTTTTCTCTTTGAATTCTTTTGCACAATTCTCTAAAAACTTCAAATACATCCGATTTTTCCCTAATGAAGTTAATCCAGGTGAATCTGGAAAAATCATCCACAACCACATAGGCATATCTTTTTCCACCAAGACTCTCCACTTGCATTGGTCCCATCAGATCCATATGAAGAAGTTCTAGAACCTTAGAGGTGGTCAGATGTCTTGACTTTGGATGTGACATCCTAGTCTGCTTACCAACCTGACATTCACCATAAACTCTTCCTTCATCAATTTGCAGTCTTGGAATCCCTCTGACTGCCTCTATGGAGATAATCCTTTTCATACCTCTTAGATGAAGATGGCCAAGTTTTTGGTGCCACAGTTTCACCTCTTTTTCTTCTTTTGCAATGGAACACACAGAGGAGAAATTAGTGTTCTCAGGCTCCCACAAGTAACAGTTGTCTTTAGATCTGACTCCTTTCATTATAATTTCTTGTTTTTCATTAATTACAAGACATTCAGATTTTGAGAAATTTACCTTGAATCCTAGATTACACAATTGACTGATACTAATGAGATTAGCAGTCAGCCCTTTTACCAGCAGTACTTCACTTAGACTTGGAACTCCAGGGCAGTCCAAATTACCAACTCCTTTGATTTCACCTTTAGCACCATCTCCAAAGGTCACAAAACTGGTGGTGTGAGGTTTAACATTATTGAGGAGGTTCTTGATTCCAGTCATGTGTCTGGAACACCCACTGTCAAAGTACCAGTCTTCCTTTGCAGAGACCCTCAGGGAAGTGTGGGCTATCAGGGCAGTAGCCTTTTTCTTCCATTTAGGAGCATGTGGTACCTTTTTAGACTTAGGTTTGACACCTGAGTTCTGATTAGGGTATCCATGCAATCTGAAGCAGAAAGGTTTTATGTGACCATATCTCCCACAATGATGACATCTCCATCTTTGGTACCTTTTCTTCATGTGTCTCTGTTCCTGATGTTGAGAGTTGTGTTGAGACATCTATTTTGACATTTGCTTATCAGGCCTGATCTTCTTATCTGTACCAGATTTCTTTGCTTCCACAAATCCTAGTCCAGATTTGTTTCCCATAATTTGTCCAACCTGAAGGATCTCTTCCAATTTGTCTGTTCCATTAGTCAGCATCTTGACATATTTGGTCATTTGATTCAGTTGTGAGTTCAGCAATTGAACTTCTCCTTCTAGATGACTTATATTTTCAAGGTTTGCCCTTTTTTCATCCTCCAGCTTTATGATGAGTTTTGATTGTTTCTCATTCTGCACACAGACTTCAGCACTTCTAATACACAGTTTCTTGTAAGTATCAGCCAGTTCTTCAAATGTCACTTCTTCATCACTAGTGTCACTTTCAGAGGTACATACACCAGTTAAAGCAGTAACTAGTTTGGCAGATTCTTCTTCATAATTACTTTCTGAATCACAGTCAGACCAAGTAACAGTCATTCCTTTCTTTTGTTTCTTAAGAAAGGTAGCACATTCAGCTCGAATATGCCCATATCCTTCACAACCATGGCATTGAATTCCTCTGCCTTGATTTCCCTTCTCTTCTAACCTTGGTCTTCTGCTGGAACTGTCAATGTCAGAGGGAATGTTATGAACATTAGACCTTGACTTTGGATCTATTCTTTTGATGAGTTTGTTGAACTGTCTTCCAAGCATGGCTATAGCTTCTGAAATATTTTCTTCTTCATCCTCCTTGTTTTCAACATCAGTGTTGGATACAAGTGTTATGCTCTTGTTCTTCTTGTCACCATTTTCAGTGATCCCCATCTCAAAAGTCTGAAGAGACCCAATAATTTCATCCACTTTCAACTTGCTGATGTCCTGGGCTTCCTCTATGGCAGTTACCTTCATAGCAAATCTTTTAGGCAAGGATCTGAGAATCTTTCTCACCAATTTTTCTTCTGACATCTTTTCTCCCAGTGCTCCTGAGGTGTTGGCAATCTCCAAGATGTTCATGTGAAACTCATGAATGGTTTCATCTTCCATCATTTTTAGATTCTCAAACTTGCTAGTCAACATCTGAAGTCTTGACATTTTTACTTTGGAAGTGCCCTCATGGTTAGTTTTGAGAGTGTCCCAAACTTCCTTGGCAAGTTCATATTGATGTACTAGTCTGAATATGTTTCTATCAATTCCATTGAACAAGGCATTTAAAGCTTTGGAATTTCCCAGGGCTAACTCATCTTCTTCTTTACTCCAATCTTCCTCAGGCTTCAGACTGATTGTCCCATCTTTCTCAGTTATTGTGGGATGGATCCATCCTTTGTCAGCAGCTCTCCAAGCCTTTTTGTCCAGAGATTTTAAGAAGGCAATCATACGAGGTTTCCAGTAGTCATAATTTGTTCCATCCAGAATGGGTGGTCTATTTCCAAAAAACTCCTTCTTTGTCCATAGTGCCAAAAAGTGATATCCCAAGATCTCACCCAGTAATACAGGCAGGGTGCCTGCTCTGATACCAATTGAAATTCTGGCTGCAGATACTCAATGTCACGTTCAATGTTATGACACCATATCTGACTTTCTATAAGACAGTAAATACAAAAACAGTAAAGAACACAGTCAATTGTTTACCCAGTTCAGTGTGCAACAACACCTACTCTGGGGGCTACCAAGCCAGGGAGGAAATCCACTATAAGAGATATTAATTCAGGAATAAACCAACCAGTTTATCTCCTTCACTTAAGACCTACCCAATGCAACTTCAATCTAAGTACAACTTAAACCTGAGTTCCTACTCACTCCCCCTCAATCACAGCAGTGATACATAAAACAATTTGACTAATGAATTGATGAAGACACTCTTCAAAACATACACTTGATTATGCTTCACAGCTTTTTAATCAAGCAACACAAACACTCTTGCTTCACAGCTTTGAGTGATACCTAAACCTAACTTGACTTTGCTTCAAAGCTTTAGTCAAGAGACATACAAACACTCTTGCTTCAAAGATTTGAGTGATACACAACCCTTACAATTAAAACCTATTCCAAGTCACTTATCACAATGATAATTGCTTGGATTACAATAGTTAAAACTATATAGCTTCTAAATGATCTTCTGTCAAAAAGGGATTGATTCCAAAACAGCAGCTCTGTTGAAAATATAGCAGCTGCATCTTCAGTTAGGGTTTCCACAAAAAGCTAGGGTTAATTCCGTTTGACCTTAAGACTAGGTCACAGGACTTTATCACCCAGGTTAGGGTTGAGCTAGGTTAACCCCAAGTCCACGAGATTTTCTGTTCTGGAAAGACTGAGTCATAATCCTGAAAAAACTCAGAATTACCCAAACTGCATAACTGTTAGTTCAGAACAGGATGTCTTAACATTTGTTATGACATCTGAAAACCTGTCTACTGATTTAGGTAAATGTGATCTTTTTGCAAAATGCTCAGATACACACTTATAAACAGCAGCACCTGTATGACAATATTTTTCTGCAAAGGTACCTAATGAATCAGTACATACTAAACTAGAATGTTATGACATCAGTCATGACATTCACACACACACACACCTGGTTTTACCAAAAATGCAAGCCAATAACTAAACAACTACACAATATGAATATGGTGAATAAATATACTATCGAGACTCATTAGATGATTTGAAATTTTTCAAATGTATATGGAATATGTGTCATTAAGTAATTGTCTTTTAACTTAGTTTCTTAGTGATGAAGTAACCTAAAATTTGGTGATAGAGAATTAGAAAATACTGAAAATGTTTACATCTATTATACCATAATACAATATGAATATGGTGGATAAATATACTATCGATACTCATTAGATAATTTGAATTATTTCAAATGTATATGGAATATGTGTCATTAAGTAATAATCTTTTAACTTAGTTTCTTAGTGATGAAGTAACCTAAGATTTGGTGATGGAGAATTAGAAAATACTAAAACTGTTTAAATCTATTATAGCATAATACAATATGAATATGGTGTATAAATATACTATCGAGACTCATTAGATAATTTGAATTATTTCAAATGTATATGGAATATGTGTCATTAAGTAATAGTCTCTTAACTTAGTTTCTTAGTGATGATGTAACCTAAAATTTGGTGATGGAGAAGAAGAAAAATATTGAAATTGTTTACATCTATTATACGATAATAAAATATGAATATGGTTGACAAATATACTATCGAGACTCATTAGATAATTTGAATTATTTCAAATGTATATGGAATATGTGTCATTAAGTAATAGTATTTTAACTTAGTTTCTTAGTGATGAAGTGACCTAAAATTTGGTGATAGAGAAGAAGAAAAATATTGAAATTGTTTACATCTATTATACCATAATACAATATGAATATGGTGGATAAATATACTATCGAGACTCATTAGATAATTTGAATTATTTCAAATGTATATGGAATATGTGTCATTAAGTAATAGTCTTTTAACTTAGTTTCTTAGTGATGAAGTAACCTAAAGTTTGGTGATAGAAAATTAGAGAATACTGAAACTATTTACATCTATTATACCATAATACAATATGAATATGGTGGATAAATATAGTATCGAGACTCATTAGATAATTTTAATTATTTAAAATGTATATGGAATATGTGTCATTAAGTAATAGTTTTTAACTTAGTTTCTTAGTGATAAAGTAACCTAAGATTTGGTGATGGAGAATTAGAAAATACTGAAACTGTTTACATCTATTATATAATAATACAATATGAATATGGTGAATAAATATACTACCGAGACTTATTAGATAATGTGAATTATTTCAAATGTTTATGGAATATGTGTCATTAAGTAATAGTCTTTTAACTTAGTTTCTTAGTGATGAAGTAACCTAAGATTTGGTGATGGAGAATTAGAAAATACTGAAACTGTTTACATCTATTATACCATCATACAATATGAATATGGTGGATAAATATACTATCGAGACTCATTAGATAATTTGTATTTTTTTAAATGTATATGGAATATGTGTCATGATGTAATAGTCTTTTAACTTAGTTTCTTAGTGATGCAGTAACCTAAGATTTGGTGATGGAGAATTAGAAAATACGGAAACAGTTTACATCTATTATACCATAATACAATATGAATATGGTGAATAAATATACTATCGAGACTCATTATATAATTGGAAATATTTAAAATGTATATGGAATATGTGTCATTAAGTAATAGTCTTTTAACTTAGTTTCTTAGTGATGAAGTAACCTAAAATTTGGTGATAGAGAATTAGAAAATATTGAAACTGTTTACATCTATTATACGATAATAAAATATGAATATGGTTGATAAATATACTATCGAGAATCATTAGATAATTTGAATTATTTCAAATGTATATGGAATATGTGTCATTAAGTAATAGTGTTTTAGCTTAGTTTCTTAGCGATGAAGTAACCTAAAATTTGGTGATAGAGAAGAAGAAAAATATTGAAATTGTTTACATCTATTATACCATAATACAATATTAATATGGTGGATTAATATACTATCGAGACTCATTAGATAATTTGAATTATTTCAAATGTAGATGGAATATGTGTCATTAAGTAATAGTCTTTTAACTTGGTTTCTTAGTGATGAAGTAACCTAAAATTTGGTGATGGAGAATTAGAAAATACGTAAACTGTTTACATATGTTATACCATAATACAATATGAATATGGTGAATAAATATACTATCGAGACTCATTAGATAATTTGAAATATTTCAAATGTATATGGGATATGTGTCATTAAGTAATAGTCTTTTAACTTAGTTTCTTAGTGATGAAGTAACCTAAAATTTGGTGATAGAGAATTAGAAAATACTGAAACTGTTTACATCTATTATACCATAATACAATATGAATATATTGGATAAATATAGTATCGAGACTCATTAGATAATTTGAATTATTTCAAATGTATATGGAATATGTGTCATTCAGTAATAATCTTTTAACTTAGTTTCTTAGTGATGAAGTAACCTAAAATTTGGTGATAGAGAATTAGAAAATACTGAAACTGTTTACATCTATTATACGATAATAAAATATGAATATGGTTGATAAATATACTATCGAAAATCATTAGATAATTTGAATTATTTCAAATGTATATGGAATATGTGTCATTAAGTAATAGTCTTTTAGCTTAGTTTCTTAGCGATGAAGTAACCTAAAATTTTGTGATAGAGAAGAAGAAAAATATTGAAATTATTTACATCTATTATACCATAATACAATATGAATATGGTGGATTAATATACTATCGAGACTCATTAGATAATTTGAATTATTTCAAATGTATATGGAATATGTGTCATTAAGTAATAGTCTTTTAACTTGGTTTCTTAGTGATGAAGTAACCTAAAATTTGGTGATGGAGAATTAGAAGATACGTAAACTGTTTACATCTGTTATACCATAATACAATATGAATATGGTGAATAAATATACAATGGAGACTCATTAGATAATTTGAAATATTTCAAATGTATATGGAATATGTGTCATTAAGTAATAGTCTTTTAACTTAGTTTCTTAGTGATGAAGTAACCTAAAATTTGGTGATAGAGAATTACAAAATACTGAAACTGTTTACATCTATTATACCATAATACAATATGAATATATTGGATAAATATAGTATCGAGACTCATTAGATAATTTGTATTATTTAAAATGTATATCGAATATGTGTCATTAAGTAATAATCTTTTAACTTAGTTTCTTAGTGATGAAGTAACCTAAGATTTGGTGATGGAGAATTACAAAATACTGAAATTGTTTAGATCTATTATACCATAATACAAAATGAATATGGTGGATAAATATACTATTGAGACTCATTAGATAATTTGTATTTTTTTAAATGTATATGGAATATGTGTCATGATGTAATAGTCTTTTAACTTAGTTTCTTAGTGATGAAGTAACCTAAGATTTGGTGACGGAGAAATAGAAAATACTTAAATTGTTTACATCTATTATAACATAATACAATATGAATATGGTGAATAAATATACTATCGATACTCATTAGATAATTTGAATTATTTCAAATGTATATGGAATATGTGTCATTAAGTAACTGTCTTTTAACTTAGTTTCTTAGTGAAGATGTAACCTAAAATTTGGTGATGAAGAAGAAAGAAAATACTGAAATTGTTTACATCTATTATACCATAATACAATATGAATATGGTGGATAAATATACTATCGAGACTCATTAGATAATTTGAATTATTTCAAATGTATATGGAATATTTGTCATTAAGTAATAGTCTTTTAACTTAGTTTCTTAGTGATAAAGTAACCTAAGATTTGGTGATGGAGAATTAGAAAATACTGAAACAGCTTACATCTATTATACAATAATACAATATGAATATGGTTAATGAATATACTATCGAGACTTATTAGATAATGTGAATTATTTCAAATTTTTATGGAATATGTGTCATTAAGTAATAGTCTTTTAACTTAGTTTCTTAGTGATGAAGTAACCTAAGATTTGGTGATGGAGAATTAGAAAATACTGAAACTGTTTTCATCTATTATACCATAATACAATATGAATATGGTGGATAAATATAGTATCGAGACTCATTAGATAATTTGTATTTGTTTAAATGTATATGGAATATGTGTCATTAAGTAATAGTCTTTTAACTTAGTTTCTTAGTGATGAAGTAACCTAAGATTTGGTGATGGAGAATTAGAAAATACTAAAACTGTTTACATCTATTATACCATAATACAATATGAATATGGTGAATAAATATACTATCGAGACTCATTAGATAATTTGAATTATTTCAAATGTATATGGAATATGTGTCATTAAGTAATAGTCTTTTAACTTAGTTTCTTAGTGAAGAAGTAACCTAAAATTTGGTGATGGAGAAGAAAGAAAATACTGAAATTGTTTACATCTATTATACCATAATATAAATATGAATATGGTGGATAAATATACTATCGAGACTCATTAGATATTTTTTAATTATTTCAAATGTATACGGAATATGTGTCATTAAGTAATAGTCTTTTAACTTAGTTTCTTAGTGATAAAGTAACCTAAGATTTGGTGATGGAGAATTAGAAAATACTGAAACTGTTTACATCTATGATACAATAATACAATATGAATATGGTGAATAAATATACTATCGAGACTTATTAGATAATGTGAATTATTTCAAATGTTTATGGAATATTTGTCATTACGTAATAGTCTTTTAACTTAGTTTCTTAGTGATGAACTAACCTAAGATTTGGTGATGGAGAATTAGAAAATACTGAAATTTTTTACATGTATTATACCATAATACAATATGAATATGGTGGATAAGTATACTATCGAGACTCGTTAGACAATTTGAATTATTTCAAATGTATATCGAATATGTGTCATTAAGTAATAGTCTTTTAACTTAGTTTCTTAGTGATGAAGTAACCTAAGATTTGGTGATGGAGAATTAGAAAATACTGAAACTATTTACATCTATTATACCATAACACAATATGAATATGGTGAATAAATATACTATCGAGACTCATTAGATAATTTGAATTATTTCAAATGTAAATGGAATATGTGTCATTAAGTAATAATCTTTTAACTTAGTTTCTTAGTGATGAAGTAACCTAAAATTTGGTGATAGAGAAGAAGAAAAATATTGAAATTGTTTACATCTATTATACCATAATACAATATGAATATGGTGGATAAATATACTATCGAGACTCATTAGATAATTTGAATTATTTCAAATGTATATGGAACATGTGTCATTAAGTAATAATCTTTTAACTTGGTTTCTTAGTGATGTAGTAACCTAAAATTTGGTGATGGAGAATTAGAAAATACGGAAACTGTTTACATCTATTATACCATAATACAATATGAATATGGTGAATAAATATACTATCGAGACTCATTATATAATTTGAAATATTTCAAATGTATATGGAATATGTGTCATTAAGTAATAGTCTTTTAACTTAGTTTCTTAGTGATGAAGTAACCTAAAATTTGGTGATAGAGAATTAGAAAATACTGAAACTGTTTACATCTATTATACCATGTTAAAATATGAATATCGTGGATAAATATACTATCGAGACTCATTAGATAATTTTAATTATTTCAAATGTATATGGAATATGTGTCATTAAGTAATAGTCTTTTAACGTAGTTTCTTAGTGATTAAGTAACATAAGATTTGGTGATGGAAAATTAGAAAATACTAAAACTGTTTACATCTATTATACCATAATACAACATGAATATGGTGAATAAATATACTATCGAGACTCATTAGATAATTTGAATTATTTCAAATGTATATGTAATATGTGTCATTAAGTAATAGTCTCTTAACTTAGTTTCTTAGTGATGAAGTAACCTAAGATTTTGTGATGGAGAATTAGAATATACTAAAATTGTTTACATCTATTATACGATAATAAAATATGAATATGTTTGATAAATATACTATCGAGAATCATTAGATAATTTGAATTATTTCAAATGTATATGGAATATGTGTCATTAAGTAATAGTCTTTTAACTTAGTTTCTTAGCGATGAAGTAACCTAAAATTTGGTGATAGAGAAGAAGAAAAATATTGAAATTGTTTACATCTATTATACCATAATACAATATGAATATGGTGGATTAATATACTATCGAGACTCATTGGATAATTTGAATTATTTCAAATGTATATGGAATATGTGTCATTAAGTAATAGTCTTTTAACTTGGTTTCTTAGTGATGAAGTAACCTAAAATTTGGTGATGGAGAATTAGAAAATACGTAAACTGTTTACATCTGTTTTACAATAATACAATATGAATATGGTGAATAAATGTACAATGGAGACTCATTAGATAATTTGAAATATTTCAAATGTATATGGAATATGTGTCATTAAGTAATAGTCTTTTAACTTAGTATCTTAGTGATGAAGTAACCTAAAATTTGGTGATAGAGAATTAGAAAATACTGAAAGTGTTTACATCTATTATACCATAATACAATATGAATATATTGGATAAATATAGTATCGAGACTCATTAGATAATTTGTATTATTTAAAATGTATATCGAATATGTGTCATTAAGTAATAATCTTTTAATTTAGTTTCTTAGTGATGAAGTAACCTAAGATTCGGTGATGGAGAATTACAAAATACTGAAACTGTTTACATCTATTATACCATAATACAAAATGAATATGGTGGATAAATATACTATCGAGACTCATTAGATAATTTGTATTTTTTTTAAATGTATATGGAATATGTGTCATGATGTAATAGTCTTTTAACTTAGTTTCTTAGTGATGAAGTAACCTAAGATTTAGTGATGGAGAAATAGAAAATACTTAAATTGTTTACATCTATTATACCATAATACAATTTGAATATGGTGAATAAATATACTATCGAGACTCATTAGATAATTTGAATTATTTCAAATGTATATGGAATATGTGTCATTAAGTAACAGTCTTTTAACTTAGTTTCTTAGTGAAGATGTAACCTAAAATTTGGTGATGGAGAAGAAAGAAAATACTGAAATTGTTTACATCTATTATACCATAATACAATATGAATATGGTGGATAAATATAATATCGAGACTCATTAGATAATTTGAATTATTTCAAATGTATATGGAATATGTGTCATTAAGTAATAGTCTTTTAACTTAGTTTCTTAGTGATAAAGTAACCTAAGATTTGGTGATGGAGAATTAGAAAATACTGAAACAGCTTACATCTATTATACAATAATACAATATGAATATGGTTAATAAATATACTATCGAGACTTATTAGATAATGTGAATTATTTCGAATGTTTATGGAATATGTGTCATTAAGTAATAGTCTTTTAACTTAGTTTCTTAGTGATGAAGTAACCTAAGATTTGGTGATGGAGAATTAGAAAATACTGAAACTGTTTTCATCTATTATACCATAATACAATATGAATATGGTGGATAAATATAGTATCGAGACTCATTAGATAATTTGTATTTGTTTAAATGTATATGGAATATGTGTCATTAAGTAATAGTCTTTTAACTTAGTTTCTTAGTGATGAAGTAACCTAAGATTTGGTGATGGAGAATTAGAAAATACTAAAACTGTTTACATCTATTATACCATAATATAAATATGAATATGGTGGATAAATATACTATCGAGACTCATTTGATAAATTTGAATTATTTCAAATGTATATGGAATATGTGTCATTTAGTAATAATCTTTTAACTTAGTTTCTTAGTGATGAAGTAACCTAAAATTTGGTGATAGAGAAGAAGAAAAATATTGAAATTGTTTACATCTATTATACCATAATACAATATGAATATGGTGGATAAATATACTATCGAGACTCATTAGATAATTTGAATTATTTCAAATGTATATGGAACATGTGTCATTAAGTAATAGTCTTTTAACTTGGTTTCTTAGTGATGTAGTAACCTAAAATTTGGTGATGGAGAATTAGAAAATACGGATACTGTTTACATCTATTATACGATAATTCAATATGAATATGGTGGATAAATATACTCTCGATACTCATTAGATAATTTGAATTATTTCAAATGTATATGGAATATGTGTCATTAAGTAATAGTCTTTTAACGTAGTTTCTTAGTGATTAAGTAACCTAAGATTTGGTGATGGAAAATTAGAAAATACTAAAACTGTTTACATCTATTATACCATAATACAATATGAATATGGTGAATAAATATACTATCGACACTCATTAGATAATTTGAATTATTTCAAATGTATATGTAATATGTGTCATTAAGTAATAGTCTCTTAACTTAGTTTCTTAGTGATGAAGTAACCTAAGATTTTGTGATGGAGAATTAGAAAATACTAAAATTGTTTACATCTATTATACGATAATAAAATATGAATATGGTGAATAAATATACTATCGAGACTCATTAGATAATTTGAATTATTTCAAATGTATCTGGAATATGTGTCATTAAGTAATAGTCTATTAACTTAGTTTCTTAGTGATGTAGTAACCTAAAATTTGGTGATAGGTGTTGGCTCTTAAATTCGACACCCTTGTTTCATTAATGTCAGCCATTGAAGCTGAAGGTTGTTTTTGATCAGCTGGGTCTGTCGAAATGCCCATCGAAAGATGACACTGCACTTAGAAGATTTCTTCTAAGGGAGAAGTTGGTTGCCTTCGACGTCGAAGGTGTTTCTCGTCGAAAATGCTTCTCGACGAAGGTGTTCGATGGTTCAGAGTGGAACGGTTTTAAATTCAAGCGTTTGGAGGGAAAACGGTTTCCAGCGGTTACCAAGTGCAACGTGCAAAGATCTGGAGCGTCGAACCTTGAGAACGTGCCAAGTGGGATCATCTCGAAGCAGTGTAACTGCCCGACGGTTACTTGGGATGTTTTAGTATAAATAGTAGTAGTTCACGCAGTTTCTCGCGTTTGTTCACAATTATATACAAAGTCACTCATATAGATTCGAGTACCCAGCGTGTGAGAAAGAATTGTTGAGAAATGTATGTGTGAAACACCAACTTTATTAATCAAAGTCATTTACTTATCCAGTAATTTACTTGCTTTCTTCTTTACTTTCCTGTCGAAATCCTTTACTTTAAGCCTTCATTTATTTTACCAAGCCTACTTCTTCATGCAATTTACTTAAAGCCTCTTTATTTTTTTGTCATTTAACCATTATCCAATTTAATCAAAACCTCAAAATCAACCTATGTCCTAGGATCAATCTGATCGATCCTGCGAGTAACCAAATAAGTAACCATTTGGAGGATCAGCGGTTGTTTACCAATAACCACGGTAAACAAATTGGCACACCTGGTGGGACTGTGTGTTGATTATTGAAAATAATCTCATCTTTTCGAGGAGCGTTGTATGTTATTGAGAAGTGGTAGAATATACACTAACGAAAACTATACTGCCAGAAGAAGGGAAGAGATGGCGAATCCGCCAAACAATAACGAAATCCCATAAACGAATGTGGGAGCAACGGTTATCTCGACCGTAAGTGAAGCGACAACTGCTGGTTCGACACCAGCAGTAACGGTCACAGCAACGGGGCCATTACCTCCGTTCACAGGCCCCAGAGTGCCTTTGGGAACTCCCCCACCAAGGGGAAATTTAGGCACAAGGCCTTTTGTTCCCCCAGGATTTATGACAAGCGGTCATAATCGAGAGCCACTCTATGGCATGCCAACTTCTGACTTGGCTAGCCTGACGAATGCTGCGTTCACTTTTTCAGACCCTTTAGTGAGTGCCTCTTCGCCACTCCAAGGCTCTGGAGTAGGTATGGCGAATAGAAATAGGACCCAACTCTTAGGAGGAACGTCCCAAGTAGCCCATGGCCTTACAAATGCCTCGACAGCAGTCTTGAGGCAACAAATGGACGAAAGCAACCATGATATGGTGCAAATGTTGGCACAAACTTTGAGTACAGTGCTAAACCCTCTAATACAAAACACTACTCAATCGAATCAGCAGATGACAGCGCAAATGACGCGTTTGGCTGATTTCTTTGGAGTACCCCAACCTATTCGACAGCCCCAAAGGGCGCAGATAAGGGGAAACCAGGGGATATTCTTAGAGGAAGAAACCACCATCAACCAAGTCCAACAGCCTGTCGAAGAAAACCTTAGGGCACGTTTGGAACAACCTGTCGAGGAACCCAGGGTAATAACCCCAGAGGTAAGGTTAGTTAACAGAAACCAAAATGCTGACGAAGTAGTTCAGCATATCCAATACCAAAACACGGGCTTGGAAAATAATCTGGCAACCATGATCGAAAGGATCATGACTCAAAATGGGATGAACATGGGCTTTCCAAGGCCCAACTTTACATCTCCATTGTCAGAATACGTGTTACAAACAGACTTACCCCCTAGATGTAAAGTCCCCAAATTCACTAAGTTCTCTGGGGACACGACAGAATCTACTGTCGAACATGTGGCGAGATACTTGATCGAAGCAGGAGATATTTCGAATAACGAAAATCTGAGGATCAAGTACTTCCCAAGTTCTTTAACAAAGAACGCTTTTACTTGGTTTACAACTCTCCCCCCCAATTCGATCCATCATTGGACCCAGTTGGAAAGATTGTTCCATGAACAATTCTACATGGGGCAAACCAAGATAAGCCTGAAAGAATTGGCCAGTGTAAAGAGACGTTTCACTGAACCTATAGACGAATATCTAAATAAGTTTAGGTTGCTCAAGGCGAGATGTTTTACACAAGTGCCGGAACATGAGTTAGTCGAAATAGCCGCAGGCGGTTTGGATTATTCCATTAGGAAGAAGCTAGACACCCAATACCTGAGAGACATGGCCCAACTGGCCGATAGAGTTCGACAGGTAGAACGCCTCAAAGCTGAAAAAGCAAAGGCAACGAAAACTCACAAGAGAGAGAGGATAGCGTATGTTGATATGGATGACGAAGATCCAGAATCCTTCGACGATACTATAACTATCGAAGAAGGAGAAGTCGATTTAGCGGAACTGAAACAAGGGCCACCATACTCTTGTAAACTGTTAGTCCCCTCAAGTGGGAAAAATCCCATTGGTCCAGAAAGGACCAATGATAGGTTCCCCAAAAAGACTTATAGTTTTGACATCACAAAATGTGATGAGATCTTTGACTTGCTTGTAAAAGATGGCCAAATGATAGTACCCCCAGGGGTAAAAGTGCCTCCTCTTGATCAAAGAAATAAGAGAGGTTTTTGCAAATATCATAATTTTTTGGGCCATAAAACTTCTCAATGTTTTCTTTTCAGGAATCTTGTGCAAGACGCTATCGAAGAAGGGAGGTTGAAGTTTGCTGACAAGACCCCCATGGTTGTCGACTCAAATCCGTTGCAAGCTGAAGCCCACTATGCTGAGCCTTCTGAGGTGAACGTGATCGAGGCAACCAGAAGCCAGTCGAAGAGGCCAGGAATCACAATGGTCGAAGTCTCAAAGGACCATATCAACATGCCAATCTTTGGCAGTTTTTCTGGAAATATATCCAGAAAGACAATTGAAGCAGTTCAGAAAGCGGTCGAAAGCCCAAAGCTAGAGACCGTTGAAGCGCAAAAAACTGGACCAAAACCCAGTTCCCACTTGGCCACAATTCAAGGCCAGACGGAGAATTTGGAGATACAAATGAAACAATTAACTCTTGCCAACAAAGATACAATGAATATCAACATGGTCGAACTCTCTGACCCAAAAGCATCAGAAGAGGCCATGAGGCAAGAACAAGCTAATAAGACTGCTTTCCCTCGGGAAAATGAAAATCTGGCAGATTTTCTGCAAAGATGCCAGAAAAATAAATCAGAGGTGATGCTGTGTCCAAGATGCAGTTCGATCTTTGACAAAAAAGCTGCTGAGCACATTCAAGGTGTAAGAGCAGCGAATAAGAGAAGGGAAAATGTTGATCTTCGACATGACCCCAGAAGAGCCTCCCAAAGAGGTTCAAACCAAGAAAAGAGGCCATTGACTTTCAGGCCTCCAACAAATGTGCCGGTAGATACCTGGTACAAAACCTCTGGTCGAAAAAGGCCAAGTGAGGAGAGATGGCACTCTTTCGACGTGCCAAGGGGTTCATCTTTAACTCAAAATAAAGAGCCTCAAGTTGCTGCACCTAAAGTTGCACAAGTGTCAAGCAACTACAAAGGGAAAAATCCCATGTCTCGATCTCAATGGAGGAGATACCAAAGGAGACGAAAAGCTGAGAGGGAGGCTGCCAACGAACCAAAGGCAGAAACCAGTTCGAATGTTCCTCTAAGGAAGCAAAGGAAACCTCTAGAAAGAGAGCCAGTAACCAACAGGCTAGTTTGGCCTAACCAAGGTGAAGTCGAGGACGAAGACGATTCTGAGTCTGATGATACTTTGGACATAATGGTGAATATAGTCTCAGTGCTGCCCAGAGAATTCAACCAACAGGTGGAGGTCGAAGCAAGCGACTGGGAAGTGGAGCAGGAAATGGCCAAACATAGGCCAGTGTGCTATTTCGTCATAAACAATGGCACCACTGAGGAACAAAATGGATTCTTCGAACCACCCACAGAGGCGATGAAAAATCACCTCAAGCCTTTATTTATAAGGGCTAAACTCGAAGAAACTACAGTGAATAAAATATTGGTGGATTGTGGGGCAACCATCAACATTATTCCTCACTTTATGCTAAGGAAAATTGGCAAAAGGGATGAGGACATTAAGCCTCACAACATGGTCCTGTCGAACTATGAGGGCGGCATAGGGACCACTATGGGAGTGATCCAACTAGATATCAAAGTAGGGTCTATCCTTCGACCAACAATGTTTATGGTCATATCGGCCAAACCTAACTACAACCTTTTGTTGGGCCGTGAATGGATTCATGGTGTTGGAGCTGTGCCATCATCAATGCACCAGAGGCTGCTCCTATGGCGTCCAGATGGGATGGTCGAAAACATAGAGGCAGATCAAAGCTATTACCTGGGCGAAGTGAATCACCTAGGGTTGGCAGATTTCGACAAGAACTTGGCTCACATAGGGCCATGTCCAACACCTGACTTCGACATGGCGCCAACGCCAAATACTTTTTGTTCCCTATACCTGCATCCTGAGCATGGTTTCCAATGGGACAGAGAAGACTTGTCCCACACAGACTTCAGTGGGTTAATTGATATCCAACCAACTGGTTGGGGAAGTGAATTCAGTGATAATGACTGAGTCACAATCTTTGAAGTGAATTTCGGCTTATGTAGCCGAAACAAAGATGATAACGGCTCTCGAAGCCGAAGTAAAGTACATGGCCACACAGGCCAATGATCAACAGTTATCTGCTGCAGGTCCAGGAAAGGATTTCGATCCAGAACCCCCTGATATCATGCAAGAAGAAATGCAGGAACAGAGGCTCGACGCCATCTATGACGATGAGCCTTTGGGCTTTGAAAAGGACCCCTTGGCGAACAACATTAAAATGTTAGCGCAAGATCCTTTAGAAGAAATCAACTTAGGCGAAGGGTCAGAGAAAAGGCCAACTTACATCAGCGCTAAAATTGACCCAGAACTTAGGTTGGAAGTAATCCAATTGTTGAAAGAGTTCAAGGACTGTTTTGCATGGGATTACGACGAAATGCCTGGTCTCGACAGAGGATTGGTAGAGCTTCAGTTGCCAATCAAACCTGGGAAGAAGCCAATCAAGCAAAGTCCAAGACGCTTCGCTCCAGAAATACTGTCGAAGATCAAGACGGAAGTCGAAAGACTGCTGAAATGCAAATTCATACGCGTTACAAGGTATGTCGAATGGATTGCAAACATTGTGCCAGTGATTAAGAAAAATGGTACGTTAAGGGTGTGCATAGATTTCAGAGATTTGAATGCTGCTACGCCCAAAGATGAATATCCTATGCCTGTGGCGGAAATGCTAGTCGATTCTGCCGCTGGCTATGAATACCTGAGTATGCTCGATGGTTATTCAGGATATAATCAAATATTCATTGCTGAAGAGGATGTGTCGAAAACAGCTTTTCGATGCCCGGGGGCCCTAGGCACTTACGAATGGGTAGTGATGCCTTTTGGCCTAAAGAACGCTGGGGCAACATACCAGCGAGCAATGAATACTATCTTCCATGATTTTATTAACACTTTTATGCAAGTATATATTGATGACATTGTTATAAAATCTGTTTCCAGGAAGAATCATATTGACCACCTTCGACAATCATTCGAAAGAATGAGAGAACATGGTCTGAAGATGAACCCTTTGAAGTGTGCGTTCTGTGTGAAAGCTGGAGATTTCTTGGGCTTCGTTGTCCACAAGAAAGGAATCGAAATCAACCAGAACAAGACGAAGGCAATTCTGGAAGCGAAAGCGCCATCGAATAAGAAGGAACTGCAATCTCTGTTAGGCAAGATAAATTTCTTAAGGAGATTTATATCTAACCTAAGTGGGAAAGCTCAGGCCTTTTCACCCTTACTTCGATTGAATAAAGAGGGGTTCGAATGGGGGCAAGAACAACAAGAAGCTTTCGACAAAATCAAAGGGTACCTCACTAAGCCACCTATTTTGGTGCCTCCTTGTAGCAATAGGAGTATGAGATTGTACATAGCTGCATCCGACAAAACTTTGGGAAGCATGTTAGCCCAAGAAGATGAGAATGGAGTCGAAAGACCCATTTACTATCTTAGTAGAGTTTTGAACGATGCAGAAACTAGATATAGTGAAGTTGAAAAATTGTGTCTATGTCTGTATTTCTCTTGTACAAAACTCAAGCAATATATAAAACCAGTTGATGTGTATGTTTCGTCTCATTTTGATGTTTTCAAGTATATGTTGTCGAAACCTATCTTGCATAGTCGAATTGGCAAGTGGGCATTAGCATTAACTGAATACTCCTTGACCTTTATGCCTCTTAAGGCAGTGAAAGGACAAGTGGTTGCAGACTTTATAGTCGACCACTCAATTCAAGTTGAGGATATTAATTATGTGGAGATCGAACCTTGGAAATTCTACTTCGATGGTTCCAGCCATAAAGATGGAACAGGGGTAGGAGTCTTGATCATTTCTCCAGAAAAAATTCCAACAACATTCAAGTACAAGATATCAGGTTCTTGTTCGAACAATGAGGCTGAGTATGAAGCTCTAATTACTGGCCTTGAGATATTGTTGGAATTGGGGGCAACTCGAGTCGAAATAATGGGAGACTCAGAGTTAGTCATTAAGTAAGTCACAAAGGAATATAAATGCATAAGAGAAAATCTCATTATGTACTTTGTGATAGCAAATCGTTTATTGAAAAAATTTGAAATGGTCAATATTCGACACATACCCAGAGTGGAAAATCAAATAGCCAACGACTTGGCACAAATTGCATCTGGGTATAAGATCTCAAAAACGAGATTACAAAGAGCAATCGAAGTTCGAGAAAAGATAAAAGCAACTTGTCTATCACCAACAGACATGGAATCGACGAGACTAGGATATGCTGATCAAAGTAACTTCGAAATTTCGTTCATAGATAATTTGTCAGAACAAGATTGGAGGAAACCCATTGTGGATTATCTTCAAAATCCAGGAGCTTCGACAGAACGAAAAACAAAGTACAGGGAGTTGAGTTATGTACTCATGGGTAATGAGTTATTCAAGAAGACGCCTGAAGGGGTATTGCTAAAATGCTTAAGTGAAACTGAGGCATACATAGCCCTTTCGACTACGCACGCTGGAGCATGTGGGGCTCACCAAGCAGGCCATAAGATGAAATGGTTGTTGTTTCGACAAGGACTATACTGGCCCACTATGCTGAAGGATTGTGTTGAGTTCGCCAAAGGTTGCCAAGAATGTCAAGTCCATACAGGCATCCAGCATGTACCAGCGAGCGAACTTCACTCGATAGTGAAACCTTGGCCCTTTAGAGGATGGGCGTTGGACCTCATTGGAGAGATTCGACCAGCATCATCAAAGAGTCAGAAGTATATACTAGTAGGCATTGATTATTTTACTAAGTGGATCGAAGCTATCCCTTTAGTCAATGTAGACCAAGAAAATGTCATTGAATTTATTCAAAAGAACATTATTTTTAGGTATGGAATCCCTGAGACTATAACAACTGATCAAGGATCAGTTTTCACTGGTCGAAAGATGCAGGAATTCGCTCAGGAAACAGGTTTCAAACTCCTAACATCAACGCCTTATTATGCACAGGCAAATGGTCAAGTCGAGGCAGCAAACAAAGTAGTGATTGGCTTGATAAAAAAGAATGTTGGGAAGAAACCAAAAAATTGGCATAAGACGTTAGACCAGATTTTGTGGGCTTGTCGAACGTCCCCAAAAGAAGCCATAGGTACAACACCATATAGGCTAACTTTTGGCCATGATGCAGTGTTGCCAGCAGAAATTTGTCTTCAATCTGCAAGGGTTCAGAGACATTATGATATTCCCTCTGAAATTTATTGGGATATGATGTTAGACGAACTAGTGGATTTAGACGAAGAAAGATTGCGCGCTCTTGACCTACTCAGGCTTCAGAAGAAAAGAGTAGAAGACTCTTATAATAAAAAGGTGAAACCTAAGGTATTTTCGCCTGAAGAACTAGTTTGGAAGGTGATTCTTCCCATGGATCGAAGGGATCGAAGCATGGGAAAATGGTCACCCAAATGGGAAGGACCATTCAGAGTTATCCAGACTTTTTCTGGTGGAGCCTATGAAGTCGAAGAGCTAGGTGAAGATAAAAGGCTCTTGAGAGTAAATGGTAAATATTTGAAAAAATACAAACCTACACTCCAAGAGATAAAACTAAAATAACAAAGTAATGACTAAATTAACCATAAAAGAGCCAAAATGGAAAATTTTTATATTTTAGCCAAGATGGCAATGTTGTCGAATACATATTACAAAATATGGTTAAAAAGCTGAATCAATCAGAAGGGAATGGAGTCTTTGAGTCGAAGGTATTTGATTTACTGCAGCTCTAATCTTTTGTTGCACCAGGCATTCGCCTGCACAAGCTTGGCAATCTGATCGTCGAAGCCTTGGGCTTTCTCAGCAAATTCTAGGCCTTGTTTGATTTCAGTTTGACTTTCGGCGTCTGGGATGGTCGAGAGAAGTTCCTCCTTGCGTTTAGTATTGACATTTATCTTAGCCTCTATTTCTTCGATTTGCACCCTGAAGGAAGCGTTCTCTCGATCGATGGCATCCACTTCTTCTTGTTTAGATGCTTTTTGCTTCGACAACTCCGCAATTCGAGAAGTTGTCTCCGAAACAGCAGTCCATGCAGAAGAGCTTTTGCCATATAACACTTCAAGCTGACTATTAAAGCCCCTTTGTCGCCGATAATCTGCTGAGACTTGATCAATAATGGAGTGTAACTCCATGATAAAGCCTGAGACTTCTGGAGGCACAACTAACAAGTCTACGGCATTCAAAACAGCCCCCAAATATGATGGAGCAGTAGGGTCCCCCTCCAAAGCTTTCATCAAGTCCTTCTTGAAAAACTGAGCCTTAACCTTCGTCAAAGCCTCATCGAGAGGAGAAGTTTCAGTGGACTTCCCCGACAGGGTAGGAACCTCCTGGCTAGTGTCAGACGAACTCTTGCTCTCGATGATGGCGTTCAGATAACTAACAGGATCAGTTTGCTTCAAGAGTTCTAAGTCCTCTTTCGACCTGTGCTTTGTTGAGGTAACAGCCCTTGCAACAGCATTGTCTTGGTTTTGAGGCTGTTGAGTGACATTTGCCTCGACTTGATGCCCTTCGACTCGGGCTGCGACAGTACCAGCGTTGTCATGGTGCCCTTCGCCAGCATCGTCGTGGTGCCCTTCTCCAGCGTCACCTTGGTTTTCTTCGCCAGCGGCACCTTGATCCTCTTTGCCAGCGTTGCCATGGTCCCCTTCGTCACGATTCTCTTCCTACAGATCCACCACCTGAATCTCTTTTGGCTGTTGCTCTTCTGTTTGAGGATCTTCTGCTGGTTTTTCTGCCGTTTCAGCATTGGCCTCATTTATTTCAGTATGGGCTTCGTCATTCTCCAAGCCTTTTTCTTGTGGCCTGCTGAGTTCAGCAAATTCCAATGTTTCAGAAGTCCTTGGCGGTGAGCTTTCAGTGGTGTCCTGAAAAAGAAGAAGAATCTTCAAAATTCGAAAGAGACATAGTCGAATGTAGGTATCTACACCTGAGTTACAAAGAGGTCTAATAGATTACCTGTAAATTAGCTTCAGCCCCAGGGCGGGAATTGTCGCTTTCGACAGGCTTATTGAGAAGAACGTTTAATTCCTCCTCCGTTGGCTCCTCAATGATCACTGGAGGTGGCCTGGGCTTTCTCCCAGCAACCTTTATTCTAATTGTTCGACCCTCAGGAGCAGGAACGTCCTTCGTCAGCTTTCGCCTTTTTAGAGGAGCAGGGGGAGAATCATCTTCTTCGTCGCTCCCGGATTCGACCATCAGTGCTAGCCGTTTCTTGGGCGAAGGTGCCTAAAAAACCAATGGGAATTCGATTTAGCAGTTACATCGAAAGTCAAAAGTCAAAGCCAGAAGAAAATAATGAAAGTCTGGTTACCGATACAGAAGGATTTTTCGAAGGGCCTTCCCCCTGTTGGTTTGTTGTGGTCTTCGCCGGCGCTATAGTCTTCGCCGGCGGTGGAGGTTTTGTTGAGGGGCCTCCTCCCTGTTGGCCTTCTGCAGCCTTCTTGGCTGCAGGCTTTCGAACAACTGAAAGCAGATAAAATAATTAACAGGCTAGCAGTCGAAAGAGAAAGACAAAGTAATTTGAAAGGATGAACTTACATTTCTTTATTTTGTCCAAGACAAGGACAAAATATTTCTGAAGCTCATCCACGAAGTCCTTCTCGTCGAAAAACTCCTCAGCGTAATAACTTTTCCACCACTCCTCGAAGGATGGTGAGCAAAGAAAGTTAAGCTGGTAGTCAAACAACGAAAGAACTGTTCGACCAGCATATCTTCCGATATGTTTAGTGGCAGCTTCTTCGGTGTAGTCGTTGCAGAAGTATAACATAGACTTCTCCCTTGGAAAAATTGGAGAAGGTAGTGTTTGAATAATACCAAACTGGCGAGACACCAGGTTTGGTTGATATGCAATCAGACTCAAGTGAGTCTTAGAGCTCCTGAATCGAAGAGGCATGATTCTTGGTGTGAGGAACGCCTCCCACATTGTTGTATGTTCGTCAACCTGAGGACCACTCGACGTCCTAGGATGTGGCCTTGTGAACCACGCTGGGCCTACCTTCCGTCGAGCAAACGGAGCCATAGTCGAAGCAAACTCTTTCCTTCTAGCAAACATCAGAACGAAGTTTGTGAAAGTTTGCTGAAGCTCCAGTCCATCTTCCATTGGAGTCAACAGAGCCAGTCTGGTTCCTTCGACACGTTTGTTCGCTATCTCTGGAGCCTGCTCATTTATTTGAATCTTCTTAGGCAAGAAAGATTCGAAGGTGGCATTGAGCCATAGTTGGAGCAGCCAAAAAGGTCCAGCAAGCAGCAGACTGGCCATGTTCTCGATAATCTTCAGAAGAGTCGCTCCATTACTAATTGACTCATACAGGCTAGCCAAAATCAATTCTGCCAAACAGATATTTTGGCCATGATGGAGTTGAGTGGCGAGAGTGACCATCTTCTTGGTCACCTGTAAGGACTTGGAGCAAAACACAAAGCGTGTCAGCCATAAAGCTAGAAACGCAATGTGTTCGACATCCGACACAGCATCTGTCGACCTGTCGTGGTAGTGATTGATGAAGGTGGTGTAGGTTGGTTTTGTGGCAGAGAACCCAATTTGATCCTCCGACATTTCTTCCGGGTCGAAATAGTCCCCGGTGGGTCGAAGGCCAGTGATGGCGGCCACATCGAAGAGTGTAGGAGTCAGCATTCCACAGGGAAGATGGAAGGTGAAGTGGGAGTAGTCCCAGAAGAGTAGAGAAGCTATCAACATCTCTGGGGAATAGTTAAGACCTGTCTTCGACAGCATAACCAGGTCGAAAATCCCCATGTCTTTCCAGATCGAAGCTTGGCGTTTCTCCATTTTTTCCAGCCAAGCACTGTAATCAGGAGTAAGGCTAGGGCCAGACCTGAAAGCCCTAACACCTTTGTTGAAGAAACGGAGATCGATTTTCTCTTTAGCAGGGTCTTCATTATCCTCTTCATCTTTCTTGGTGCATGCAACCGGTTTGAGTCTCTCAACTACCGGAAATAACTCTTGATCTTCATGGCCTCAGCAATGCTTGGGTACAATGGGCCAGACATAGCAAAGATCTGGTTGGAATATCCAACCGGGATCATAAGGTGGCGTGAGTAAGCATCACGAACAGCGATGTCCAGAGGTTCAGGGACCCTTCGTTGGCCCGTGGAAGTCACTACTGGAGCGGTGACGAAAACCCTAGGTTTGACGTTTCCAGATGGTGCGTTGGCGCTAGGAGCATTGGAAGAACCAGATGCCATTGTTAGTGGTGAGGATGGAGACGAAGTGAAGAAAAGAGGTTTGCAAAGTTGACAAGTTTGTATGCAAATGGAGAAGTCTGAAAGCTAGATAGCGTAAAAAGTCCCACAATGGGTACTTACTGCTATTTATAGTAGTGGGGGAAAATCTCCAAAATCGAGGACATTAAATGCCATTTAATGTTGCAGAAGGTAGTGGGACACGTGGCGTCTCCCTGTTGTTTTAGCCGTTCTGCAGAAATGGAGGGGTGCAGCGTGCGCCCTCGTCTTTTGGAATTGTCATGATGACAATTTGTGAAATGACGTTTGGCACACTGCACGCCGTACTGAGGTGACGTCTTAGGTACGGATAAATGATGGTTTTTCTTGGGATTGCCAGTGGTTGGTAGAAGACAACAAAAAGTGCACAATTTAATTTGTGACTAGGAATGAAAAGACAGGTGTCGAATGGCGTTTCAAAGAATGCCTTTTTCTTTCAGAGTCGAAATAAGGCATTCTTGGGGGGCAATTTGTTGGCTCTTAAATTCGACACCCTTGTTTCATTAATGTCAGCCATTGAAGCTGAAGGTTGTTTTCGATCAGCTGGGTCTGTCGAAATGCCCATCGAAAGATGACACTGCACTTAGAAGATTTCTTCCAAGGGAGAAGTTGGTTGCCTTTGACGTCGAAGGTGTTTCTCGTCGAAAATGCTTCTCGACGAAGGTGTTAGATGGTTCAGAGTGGAACGGTTTGAAATTCAAGCGTTTGGAGGGAAAACGGTTTCCAGCGGTTACCAAGTGCAACGTGCAAAGATCTGGAGCGTCGAACCTTGAGAAAGTGCCAAGTGGGATCATCTCGAAGTAGTGTAACTGCCCGACGGTTACTTGGGATGTTTTAGTATAAATAGTAGTAGTTCATGCAGTTTCTCGCGTGTGTTCACAATTATATACAAAGTCACTCATATAGATTCGAGTACCCAGCGTGTGAGAAAGAATTGTTGAGAAATGTATGTGTGAAACACCAACTTTATTAATCAAAGTCATTTACTTTTCCAGAAATTTACTTGCTTTCTTCTTTACTTTCCTGTCGAAATCCTTTACTTTAAGCCTTCATTTATTTTACCAAGCCTACTTCTTCATGCAATTTACTTAAAGCCTCTTTATTTTATTGTCATTTAACCATTATCCAATTTAATCAAAACCTCAAAATCAACCTATGTCCTAGGATCAATCTGATCGATCCTGCGAGTAACCAAATAAGTAACCATTTGGAGGATCAGCGGTTGTTTACCAATAACCACGGTAAACAATAGGGAAGAAGAAAAATATTCAAATTGTTTACATGTATTATACCATAATACAATATGAATATGGTGAATAAATATACTATCGAGACTCATTAGACAATTTGAATTATTTCAAATGTATATCGAATATGTGTCATTAAGTAATAGTCATTTAACTTAGTTTCTTAGTGATGAAGTAACCAAAAATTTGGTGATGGAGAATTAGAAAATACAGAAACTGTTTACATCAATTATACCATAATACAATATGAATATGGTGAATAAATAAACTATCGAGACTCATTAGATAATTTTAAATATTTCAAATGTATATGGAATATGTGTCATTAAGTAATAGTCTTTTAACTTAGTTTCTTAGTGATGAAGTAACCTAAAATTTGGTGATAGAGAATTAGAAAATACTGAAACTGTTTACATCTATTATACCATAATACAATATGAATATGGTGGATAAATATAGTATCGAGACTCATTAGATAATTTGAATTATTTCAAATGTATATGGAATATGTGTCATTAAGTAATAATCTTTTAACTTAGTTTCTTAGTGACGAAGTAACCTAAGATTTGGTGAAGGAGAATTAGAAAATACTGAAACTGTTTACATCTATTATACCATAATACAATATGAATATGGTGAATAAATATACTATCGAGACTCATTAGATAATTTGCATTATTTCAAATGTATATGGAATATGTGTAATTAAGTAATAGTCTTTTAACTTAGTTTCTTAGTGATGAAGTAACCTAAGATTTTGTGATGGAGAATTAGAAAATACTGAAACCGTTTACATGTATTATACAATAATACAATATGAATATGGTGAATAAATATACTATCGAGACTCATTAGACAATTTGAATTATTTCAAATGTATATGGAATATGTGTCATTAAGTAATAGCCTTTTAACTTAGTTTTTTAGTGATGAAGTAACCTAATATTTTGTGATGGAGAATTAGAAAATACTGAAACTGTTTACATGTATTATACCATAATACAATATGAATATGGTGAATAAATATACTATCGAGACTCATTAGATAATTTGAATTATTTCCAATGTATATGGAATATGTGTCATTAAATAATAGTCTTTTAACTTAGTTTCTTAGTGATGAAGTAACCTAGGATTTGGTGATGGAGAATTAGAAAATACTGAAATTGTTTACATCTATTATACCATAATACAATATGAATATGGTGGATAAATATACTATCGAGACTCATTAGATGATTTGAATTATTTCAAATGTATATGGAATATGTGTCATTAAGTAATAGTCTTTTAACTTAGTTTCTTAGTGATGAAGTAACCTAAGATTTGGTGATGGAGAATTACAAAATACTAAAACTGTTTACATCTATTATATCATAATACAATATGAATTTGGTGAATAAATATACTATCGAGACTCATTAGATAATTTGAATTATTTCAAATGTATATGGAATATGTGTCATTAAGTAATAGTCTCTTAACTTAGTTTCTTAGTGATGAAGTAACCTAAGATTTTGTGATGGAGATTTAGAAAATACTGAAACTGTTTACATGTATTATACCATAATACAATATGAATATGGTGAATAAATATACTATCGAGACTCATTAGACAATTTGAATTATTTCAAATGTATATCGAATATGTGTCATTAAGTAATAGTCTTTTAACTTAGTTTCTTAGTGATGAAGTAACCTAAGATTTGGTGATGGAGAATTAGAAAATACTGAAACTGTTTACATCTATTATACCATAACACAATATGAATATGGTGAATAAATATACTATCGAGACTCATTAGATAATTTGAATTATTTCATATGTATATGGAATATGTGTCATTAACTAATAATCTTTTAACTTAGTTTCTTAGTGATGAAGTAACCTAAAATTTGGTGATAGAGAAGAAGAAAAATATTGAAATTGTTTACATCTATTATACCATAATACAATATGAATATGGTGGATAAATATACTATCGAGACTCATTAGATAATTGGAATTATTTCAAATGTATATGGAACATGTGTGATTAAGTAATAGTCTTTTAACTGGGTTTCTTAGTGATGTAGTAACCTAAAATTTGGTGATGGAGAATTAGAAAATACGGAAACTGTTTACATCTATTATACCATAATACAATATGAATATGGTGAATAAATATACTATCAAGACTCATTATATAATTTGAAATATTTCAAATGTATATGGAATATGTGTCATTAAGTAATAGTCTTTTAACTTAGTTTCTTAGTGATGAAGTAACCTAAAATTTGGTGATAGAGAATTAGAAAATACTGAAACTGTTTACATCTATTATACCATGTTAAAATATGAATATGGTGGATAAATATACTATCGAGACTCATTAGATACTTTGAATTATTTTAAATGTATATGGAATATGTGTCATTAAGTAATAGTATTTTAACGTAGTTTCTTAGTGATTAAGTAACCTAAGATTTGGTGATGGAAAATTAGAAAATACTAAAACTGTTTACATCTATTATACCATAATACAATATGAATATGGTGAATAAATATACTATCGAGACTCATTAGATAATTTGAATTATTTCAAATGTACATGTAATATGTGTCATTAAGTAATAGTCTCTTAACTTAGTTTCTTAGTGATGAAGTAACCTAAGATTTTGTGATGGAGAATTAGAAAATACTAAAATTGTTTACATCTATTATACGATAATAAAATATGAATATGGTGAATAAATATACTATCGAGACTCATTAGATAATTTGAATTATTTCAAATGTATATGGAATATGTGTCATTAAGTAATAGTCTTTTAACCTAGTTTCTTAGTGATGAAGTAACCTAAAATTTGGTGATAGGGAAGAAGAAAAATATTAAAATTGTTTACATCTATTATACCATAATACAATATGAATATGGTGGATAAATATACTATCGAGACTCATTAGATAATTTGAATTATTTCAAATGTATATGGAATATGTGTCATTAAGTAATATCTTTTAAGTTTGTTTCTTAGTGATGAAGTAACCAAAAATTTGGTGATGGAGAATTAGAAAATACGGAAACTGTTTACATCAATTATACCTTAATAAAATATGAATATGGTGAATAAATATACTATCGAGACTCATTAGATAATTTGAAATATTTCAAATGTATATGGAATATGTGTCATTAAGTAATAGTCTTTTAACTTAGTTTCTTAGTGATGAAGTAACCTAAAATTTGGTGATATAGAATTAGAAAATACTGAAATTGTTTACATCTATTATACCATAATACAATATGAATATGGTGGATAAATATAGTATCGAGACTTATTAGATAATTTGAATTATTTCAAATGTATATGGAATATGTGTCATTAAGCAATAATCTTTTAACTTAGTTTCTTAGTGATGAAGTAACCTATGATTTGGTGAAGGAGAATTAGAAAATACTGAAACTGTTTACATCTATTATACCATAATGCAATATGAATATGGTGAATAAATATACTATCGAGACTCATTAGATAATTTGAATTATTTCAAATGTATATGGAATATGTGTCATTAAGTAATAGTCTTTTAACTTAGTTTCTTAGTGATGAAGTAACCTAAGATTTTGTGATGGAGAATTAGAAAATACTGAAACTGTTTACATGTATTATACCATAATACAATATGAATATGGTGAATAAATATACTATCGAGACTTATTAGACAATTTGAATTATTTCAAATGTATATGGAATATGTGTCATTAAGCAATAGTCTTTTAACTTAGTTTCTTAGTGATGAAGTAACCTAAGATTTTGTGATGGAGAATTAGAAAATACTGAAACTGTTTACATGTATTATACCATAATACAATATGAATATGGTGAATAAATATAGTATCGAGACTCATTAGATAATTTGAATTATTTCAAATGTATATGGAATATGTGTCATTAAATAATAGTCTTTTAACTTAGTTTCTTAGTGATGAAGTAACCTAAGATTTGGAGATGGAGAATTAGAAAATACGGAAACTGTTTACATCTATTATACCATAATACAATATGAATATGGTGGATAAATATACTATCGAGACTTATTAGATGATTTGAATTATTTCAAATGTATATGGAATATGTGTCATTAAGTAATAGTCTTTTAACTTAGTTTCTTAGTGATGAAGTAACCTAAGATTTGGTGATGGAGAATTAGAAAATACTAAAACTATTTACATCTATTATACCATAATACAATATGAATATGGTGAATAAATATACTATCGAGACTACTTAGATAATTTGAATTATTTCAAATGTATATGGTATATGTGTCATTAAGTAATAGTCTCTTAACTTAGTTTCTTAGTGATGAAGTAACCTAAGATTTTGTTATGGAGAATTAGAAAATACTGAAATTGTTTACATGTATTATACCATAATACAATATGAATATGGTGAATAAATATACTATCGAGACTCATTAGACAATTTGAATTATTTCAAATGTATATAGAATATGTGTAATTAAGTAATAGTCTTTTAACTTAGTTTCTTAGTGATGAAGTAACCTAAGATTTTGTGATGGAGAATTAGAAAATACTGAAACTGTTTACATGTATTATACCATAATACAATATGAATATGGTGAATAAATATACTATCGAGACTCATTAGATAATTTGAATTATTTCAAATGTATATGGAATATGTGTCATTAAATAATAGTCTTTTAACTTAGTTTCTTAGTGATGAAGTAACCTAAGATTTGGTGATGAAGAATTAGAAAATACTGAAATTGATTACATCTATTATACCATAATACAATATGAATATGGTGGATAAATATACTATCGAGACTCATTAGATGATTTGAATTATTTCAAATTTATATGGAATATGTGTCATTAAGTAATAGTCTTTTAACTTAGTTTCTTAGTGATGAAGTAACCTAAGATTTGGTGATGGAGAATTAGAAAATACTAAAACTGTTTACATCTATTATACCATAATACAATATGAATATGGTGAATAAATATACTATCGAGACTCATTAGATAATTTGAATTATTTCAAATGTATATGGAATATGTGTCATTAAGTAATAGTCTTTTAACTTAGTTTCTTAGTGATGAAGTAACCAAAAATTTGGTGATAGAGAAGAAGAAAAATATTGAAATTGTTTACATCTGTTATACCATAATACAATATGAATATGGTGGATAAATATACTATCGAGAAACATTAGATAATTTGAATTATTTCAAATGTATATGGAATATGTGTCATTAAGTAATAGTCTTTTAACTTAGTTTCTTAGTGATGAAGTAACCTAAAATTTGGTGATGGAGAATTAGAAAATACGGAAATTGTTTACATCTATTATACCATAATACAATATGAATATGGTGAATAAATATAGTATCGAGACTCATTAGATAATTTGAATTATTTCAAATGTATATGGAATATGTGTCATTAAATAATAGTCTTTTAACTTAGTTTCTTAGTGATGAAGTAACATAAGATTTTGTGATGGAGAATTAGAAAATACTGAAACTGTTTACATGTATTATACCATAATACAATATGAATATGGTGAATAAATATAGTATCGAGACTCATTAGATAATTTGAATTATTTCAAATGTATATGGAATATGTGTCATTAAATAATAGTCTTTTAACTTAGTTTCTTAGTGATGAAGTAACCTAAGATTTGGTGATGGAGAATTAGAAAATACGGAAACTGTTTACATCTATTATACCATAATACAATATGAATATGGTGGATAAATATACTATCGAGACTCATTAGATGATTTGAATTATTTCAAATGTATATGGAATATGTGTCATTAAGTAATAGTCTTTTAACTTAGTTTCTTAGTGATGAAGTAACCTAAGATTTGGTGATGGAGAATTAGAAAATACTAAAACTATTTACATCTATTATACCATAATACAATATGAATATGGTGAATAAATATACTATCGAGACTCATTAGATAATTTGAATTATTTCAAATGTATATGGTATATGTGTCATTAAGTAATAGTCTCTTAACTTAGTTTCTTAGTGATGAAGTAACCTAAGATTTTGTTATGGAGAATTAGAAAATACTGAAACTGTTTACATGTATTATACCATAATACAATATGAATATGGTGAATAAATATACTATCGAGACTCATTAGATAATTTGAATTATTTCAAATGTATATGGAATATGTGTAATTAAGTAATAGTCTTTTAACTTAGTTTCTTAGTGATGAAGTAACCTAAGATTTTGTGATGGAGAATTAGAAAATACTGAAACTGTTTACATGTATTATACCATAATACAATATGAATATGGTGAATAAATATACTATCGAGACTCATTAGATAATTTGAATTATTTCAAATGTATATGGAATATGTGTCATTAAATAATAGTCTTTTAACTTAGTTTCTTAGTGATGAAGTAACCTAAGATTTGGTGATGAAGAATTAGAAAATACTGAAATTGATTACATCTATTATACCATAATACAATATGAATATGGTGGATAAATATACTATCGAGATTCATTAGATGATTTGAATTATTTCAAATTTATATGGAATATGTGTCATTAAGTAATAGTCTTTTAACTTAGTTTCTTTGTGATGAAGTAACCTAAGATTTGGTGATGAAGAATTAGAAAATACTGAAATTGATTACATCTATTATACCATAATACAATATGAATATGGTGGATAAATATACTATCGAGACTCATTAGATGATTTGAATTATTTCAAATTTATATGGAATATGTGTCATTAAGTAATAGTCTTTTAACTTAGTTTCTTAGTGATGAAGTAACCTAAGATTTGGTGATGGAGAATTAGAAAATACTAAAACTGTTTACATCTATTATACCATAATACAATATGAATATGGTGAATAAATATACTATCGAGACTCATTAGATAATTTGAATTATTTCAAATGTATATGGAATATGTGTCATTAAGTAATAGTCTTTTAACTTAGTTTCTTAGTGATGAAGTAACCAAAAATTTGGTGATAGAGAGTAAGAAAAATATTGAAATTGTTTACATCTGTTATACCATAATACAATATGAATATGGTGGATAAATATACTATCGAGAAACATTAGATAATTTGAATTATTTCAAATGTATATGGAATATGTGTCAATAAGTAATAGTCTTTTAACTTGGTTTCTTAGTGATGAAGTAACCTAAAATTTGGTGATGGAGAATTAGAAAATACGGAAACTGTTTACATCTATTATACCATAATACAATATGAATATGGTGAATAAATATACTATCGAGACTCATTAGGTAATTTGAAATATTTCAAATGTATATGGAATATGTGTCATTAAGTAATAGTCTTTTAACTTAGTTTCTTAGTGATGAAGTAACCTAACATTTGGTGATAGAGAATTAGAAAATACTGAAATTGTTTACATCTATTATACCATAATACAATATGAATATGGTGGATAAATATAGTATCGAGACTCATTAGATAATTTGAATTATTTCAAATGTATATGGAATATGTGTCATTAAGTAATAATCTTTTAACTTAGTTTCTTAGTGATGAAGTAACCTAAGATTTGGTGAAGGAGAATTAGAAAATACTGAAACTGTTTACATCTATTATACCATAATACAATATGAATATGGTGAATAAATATACTAACGAGACTCATTAGATAATTTGAATTATTTCAAATGTATATGGAATATGTGTCATTAAGTAATAGTCTTTTAACTTCGTTTCTTAGTGATGAAGTAACCTAAGATTTTGTGATGGAGAATTAGAAAATACTAAAACTGTTTACATGTATTATACCATAATACAATATGAATATGGTGAATAAATATACTATCGAGACTCATTAGACAATTTGAATTATTTCAAATGTATATGGAATATGTGTCATTAAGTAATAGTCTTTTAACTTAGTTTCTTAGTGATGAAGTTATGACACCCCAAATTAATTCAAGTGTTAAATAATTAGGAATTTAATTATTAAATTAATTAAAGGCTTAATTAATAATATTTTGGATTAAATGGATGAATTAATTATGAAATTAAAAAGGAAGACCGGGGGTGTAAGGTTGAATTAGAGGTGTGTGAAGTAAAAAGCTCTACTAAATAATTACTAAATTTATTTCTATTATTTGAAAAATAATAAAAGGAAATAAAAAGAAGAATAATAAAAGGAAAAGAAAAAGAAGGTTATTGGGAGAAAGTCACTGTACGTGAAATTGGAGAAGAGAAGAGAAGAGAGGAAAAAGCCAAACGCCGTGAATTCAAAGGATCATCGCGAGGTAAGGGGTGATTTCAATTATTTAATATGCCTTATAGATTTTGAGATCAATAGAATTGATTAAGCATGTTAGGAATCTCGATTTTTGAATTCTAGGTTTGTGGGATTATCCCTAATTGTGTCAGAGTATAGGAATTGGAACCATTAATGTGATGAATAATTAATAGGAATGATGAAAACATGATTTATGATGTTGTATTGATGTGTATTGGTTGCATTTTGGTGTTCCAAATGTTATAATTCGTATGGGTATGAATTGGATGGGATTGGAATGAATAATGCTGTCAAAATAGCAGATTTTGACTCTGCAGGTCGTGGGAACCGGTTCCCAGTGGGGAGGAACCGGGTTCCACTGTGTAAACGTACAAAACCTGGCAAAATTGGACGCAGGAACCGGTTCCTGTATAGGTAGGAACCGGGTTCCAGTACATTTTCCAGAAACGTAACTTTTTGAAAAATATTAAACTTTGAAAATTCATAAATTTCAAACCGTAAGTCCGATTTGAGTGCCGTTTTTGGCAGTATTTCTTAAATTTAAAATGCTATCTTATAAAATAAGAAAAATATTATTTTATGAAAATTATTTTAAAAAGAGTCGAATTCCCGATTTTTGTAAACTTTGGTATTTTGAGAATGATGTAGAATTGTTTGTAAATTGTTCTGATTTGGTGAATGAGAATTGATACTTATGTGTTGTGCCTGCTATCCATTATGATTGAGATGTGATCATGTGATATATTGGTTTTGGCATTATTTGGAATTATGTTGTGATCATATTCCGTTGATTTGATGTTGACTTTCCGATTATGCGGTTTGTTACTATGTGCATATTTGGTGTATATGCAATGGTGCATCCATGATAATTGATTGTATCAGGTCCATGTGGATGAAGTGCATGTTTATGCTGTTTGATGTGTGTATGATAGATAATGATATCATGTTTCTTTTGGTTTTGGTTCAGTTATGATAAATTGATGTATTTCATAGACTGATTTGATGTTGCATGCTGGTGATGTGCATGCATATGCATTGTTTTGGTGAAGTTAATTCCCATTGTATGGAATTTGACTTGTATTGCCGTTAACCAATACCCGGGTGATGATGGGTGGTCAGGCTGGATTCGTGTCCGGTGTTATGGACGAATTGATGATTGTTGTATCCGGTTGATGATGGATCAGTTGGATTCGTGTCCGGGTGTTTATGGACGAATCGATGGTTTCTGTATCCGGTTGATGATGGATCAGTGTTGGGTGTCTTGGTCACATGTTGGTACCACATGCATTGTGTCTGCATTTGTGTTTGCATGGAATTGTAACATGTTAGGATGTCTTCCAGTGTTACAATTCTTTGGTTGATTATTGATTTGTGCATAATGACTTGTATGATTGGAACTGCGTGTTGAATCTGAATTTATGCTAAAATGGGTGAAATAATATGCTTGTGATATAATGTTGATTGAGAAGCTTATAATGCATGTTAATTATGAGAAATCTCACCCTTACTTTAATGATTTCAGATTAAAGTTAGCAGCTCAGGAGTTGGTGAGGATGGCTCTAGAGCTATGTTACTTTAAGTCCGCGTGTCAGTGTCATGCTCTGATAGGTTGTAACACTGGGGGAACGTTTGAATGATGAGTTTTATTTTATACTCTATTGTTTAATTTATGTTGGGAATACTTATGAAGTGAATTTATTCCGGTTTTGATACATTTCCGCTGTGTAGAACATGATGTTGATTTGAATATTTATCTTAATAATTCCTTCAGTAAAGCATGATAATTGTAGATTTGAGGTTTTTATATTTATCCTGAATTGTGACATCCCTGTTTTCCATGTTACTCTGATTTAATTAATATATTCGCGGGTTATTTAGAAGGGGTGTTACAATAATGGTATCAAAGCAGGTCGGTCTATCGGCCAGGTTGTTTATGTGTTTACTCCCTTTTGGTATGCGACATGTGTGTGAAACACTGTCGGTACTTGATTGTTTCCTTTTCGCTGTCTGCATAGGTATGTGTGAAATAAGTGGGGGAGAATTTTCTTCTCTGAAGTTTTGTGCAAGAGGTTGGTTCAGTATACCGCCGGTTGTAAGATGTAAGTATTGCCGAGCAGTTGATGCTTCAAGCATGGTTATGTTTAAGTAGCTTGAAGGGTAAGATTGAAGATGCTGTTGTGGTTTGGTAACGATGGTTGATGCCACCTCATGATTGTTGACTATCTATTGACAAATTGAGGAACTGATCACCCTTAATCTCTTGTTGATAGTAGTCGGGACCGCGTTGGATGGGATGTACTTATTGTGCCAGCTTTATAGTGTGTGAAATTAGTTGAGTCGGCAAGAAGAGAAGCGTTATGGTTTGCGTAACGAGAGATTTAGATCTCAGCGAGAGCAAGAAAAAGGCATGTGACCTATTGGATGTAATTTTTTTTTATGAAGTGTTCCGTGATGAAGTAAGTGGAACGGTGTGAGAGTGCAAGGTGAAGTCTTAATGGGGTTTGTTACTAGAACTAGTTCGAATTCGAGGATGCCTATAAGAGGTATGCTTCTAGATTGAGAAAGTTGAAGAGTCAACTTGAGGAATTGCTTGAGAAGAAGTTTATTCGTCTGAGTGTTTCGCCGTGGGGTGCTTCGGTGTTGTTGGTTAAGAAGAAAGAAGGTTCAATGAGATTATGTGTTGATTACAGACAGCTGAATAAAGTTACAATCAAGAATCGGTATCCTTTGCCGAGGATCGATGATTTGATGGATCAACTAGTTGGAGCTTGTGTATTTAGTAAGATTGATCTGAGATCTGGATATCATCAGATTCGTGTGAAGTCGGAAGATATTCAGAAAACTGCATTTAGAACGAGGTATGGACATTACGAGTATTCTGTTATGCCGTTTGGAGTTACTAATGCACCTGGTGTTTTCATGGAGTATATGAACAGGATATTTCATCCGTATCTTGATGAGTTTGTGGTGGTGTTCATTGATGATATTCTAATTTATTCGAAGAGCAATGAAGAGCATACAAAACATCTTAGAGTTGTGTTGGAATTGTTGAAAGAGAAGAAGCTTTATGCGAAGTTGTCCAAGTGTGAATTCTGGTTAAGTGAAGTAAGCTTTCTTGGCCATGTAATTTCCAAGAATGGAATTGTTGTGGATCCTACGAAGGTAGAAGCAGTATCTCAGTGGGAAGCGCCAAAGAATGCTTCTGAGATCCGTAGTTTTCTGGGTCTTGCAGGTTATTACAGGAAGTTTATAGAAGGATTTTCCAAATTAGCGTTACCGTTGACTAAGTTGACCAGGAAGGGTCAAATGTTTGTTTGGGATGTTGAATGTGAGAAAGGATTTCAAGAGCTGAAGAGGAGGTTGACAAGTGCTCCGATCTTGATTTTGCCAAATCCGACTAAGTCTTTTGTTGTGTATTGTGACGCATCATTAATGGGATTAGATGGTGTGTTGATGCAAGATAAGCAGGTGGTGGCTTATGCTTCGAGACAATTGAAAGTACATGAAAGGAATTATCCGACTCATGATTTGGAGTTGGCAGCTGTTGTGTTTATTTTGAAGTTATGGAGGCATTATTTATATGGTTCTCGGTTTGAGGTGTTCAGTGATCACAAAAGTCTGAGGTATCTCTTTGATCAGAAAGAGTTGAATATGAGGCAGGGGAGATGGTTAGAATTTCTAAAGGATTATGATTTCGGTTTGAATTACCATCCTGGTAAGGCAAACGTTGTTGCGGATGCCTTGAGTAGGAAGTCCTTGCATATGTCGATGTTAATGGTCCGTGAGTTAGATTTGGTTGAGCAGTTCAGAGATTTAAGTTTGGTATGTGAAACTACTCCGAATAGTGTGAAATTTGGTATGTTGAAACTGACTAGTGGTATTCTGGAAGAAATTCGGAATGGACAGAAGTTCGACGTTGGGTTAGTTGATAAATTGACATTGATCAACCAAGGTCAAGGAGGCGAGTTCCAGATTGATGAGAATGGTGTTATGAGATTTGGTAATAGGGTGTGTGTGATACGGTGGGAGAACTGACTAGGGTTTTGCGTTTGTTTTCGCAAATGTTTCGGTTGAGCAAGAGTCGCCACCGACTTTTTATTTTATCCTAAGGAAAGGTTTAAAAAGCACAGCAAAAACCTTTGAGATTTTTCTTGGGTTCGGGGAGTAGATTATAGAAAGGGAAGGTATTAGCACCCTTTCTATCCATGGTTATCCATGGGCTCTTAGGTACTTGCTTAGATCAACTTGCCTTGGTTTTCAATTGTTTGAAATAGTGCTTGGTGTGTGATTTTGAAAATGTTTTGAAAAGATGCCTTGTATAGGCTACCCTTGTAACAATTCTTTACTCGAATGTTTTACAAAAGGTGTTTTGTCTTTTGAAAAGATGTTTCAAGGTTTTTGTTTTGAAAAAGTTTGTGAAGTGTGGTTTGAAAATAGGCAAGTGTTTTCTTGGCAAATTGATAAGTACTTAAGAGTTATCTACCCTAAAGTTTTCTAAAAGATTCTTGTTATGTTTTGAACCTTTTTGACAATTTTGTTCCACCATTGCATTTGGTGGACAATCTTGTATTAGGAGGTGAAAGGGACGGGCGCGGGTCATCGTTTAGACCATAATTGCAATAGTGTTAAATGTCTTTGGGCAATTTTTATTTGAAAGGGATTTGATCATTTTAGGCATCTTTTTTGAAAGCGTCATCGAGGGACTTATGATCATTTGATTGTTTGTTTTACCCAAAGAAACCTAACATGCAATATGGCCCAATTATTTGAAGGCAACAAAGTGGAATACCCTAGGGGTGCAAGTGTGAGATGTGTTGTCCATTTTCATGCTTGTTTATCTTGAGATTAGGTCAAACTATTTTGTTCGTTTTATTCGCATACAAACCCTAATTCTAGCATGGTATATTTAAAGTGCGAAAAATAAAATTCCTACACTATTACAACACAATAATATGGGGAGGGGGGTACAAATGTTCAAATGGGGGGATATTTAGACAAGAAATTAAATCTAGCTATTACATCATTTTCTTTGAATATTTACAATATGTCTAAAAGCATAAATTAAATAGAAATAAAACAAATATGCAAGAATGCAAAAAAAAGTTTTTTATAAAAAAGAAATAAAAAAGGTATTATTTTTGGAGTATTTTCATATTTAGGGCAAAACCCTAATTTTAATCAAAAGGGTATTAATTATTTAATATATATAATATTTACTATTTACATACAAAAATTAAATAAAATATAGTATATTTATAAAAATGTATTTTTAGTGTTAAATATTAATAAAAATAAAAATATGTATATTTTTGGTACTTTACCCTAAGTATATTAATATATATATATATATATATATATATATATATATATATATATATATATATATATATATATATATATATATATATATATATATATATATATATATATATATATATATATATATATATATATATATATATATATATATATATATATATATATATATATATATATATATATATATATATATATATATATATATATATATATATATATATATATATATATATATATATATATATATATATATATATATATATATATATATATATATATATATATATGTATATATATATGTATATATATATGTATATTTATATTATTTGCAAAATATATTAAATATGCATAAAATAATAATATTTAATTTTATAAAAAAAAGTATTTTTTTATACAAAATGTTTCAAAAGGGAAAAATGAAATAAAAATCAGAAATACAATATGTTTACATTATTAATAATATTTCTAAATAATAGTATATATATATTTATGTATAATAGTATATATAAACAAATAAAATACTTAAAAAATGCAAAAATGGTGTAAAAATGATTTTTCAGGTTTTAAACATTATTAGAAAAAATAAATGAGTCAAAATGAAAAAAGAAAAATAAAAAAAAAACATTAAATCAAGCAAATGGGCTCAGGGGGTGTAGTTGTTTAGTTATTGGCTTGCATTTTTGGTAAAATCCAAGTGTATGTGTGAATGTCATGACTGATGTCATAACATTCTAGTTTAGTTTGTACTGATTCATTAGGTACCTTCGCAGAAAAATATTGTCATTCAGGTACTGATGTTTATAAGTGTGTATCTGAGCATTTTGCAAAATGATCACATTTTCCTAAATCAGTAGACAGGTTTCTCAGATGTCATAACAGATGTTAAGACATCCTGTTCTGAACTAACAGGTTTGCAGTTTGGTTAATTCTGAGTTTTTTCAGGAAAATGACTCAGTCTTTCCAGAACAGCATCCTGCGTTTTCTTTGGGTTAACCTAGCTCAACCCTAACCTGGTTGATAAAGTCCTGTGACCTAGTCTTAAGGTCAAATGGAATTAACCCTAGCTTTTTGTGGAAACCCTAACTGAAGATGCAGCTGCTATATATTCAACAGAGCTGCTGTTTTGGAAGCAATCCCTTTTTGGTCAGAAGATCATTTGTAAACTGTATAGGTTTAATTATTGTACTTCAAGCAATTATCATTGTGATAAGTGACTTGGAATAGGTTTTTAATTGTAAGGGTTGTGTAGCACTCAAAGCTTTGAAGCAAGAGTGTTTGAATGTTTCTTGACTAAAGTTGTGAAGCAGAGTCAAGTTAGGTGTGTGTATCACTCAAAGCTGTGAAGCAAGAGTGGTTGTGTTGCTTGATTAAAAAGCTGTGAAGCTTAATCAAGTGTATGTTTTTGAAGAGTGTCTTCATCAATTCATTAGTCAAATTGTTTTATGTATCACTGCTGTGATTGAGGGGGAGTGAGTAGGAACTCAGGTTTAAGTTGTACTTAGATTGAAATTGCATTGGGTAGGTCTTAAGTGAAGGAGATAAACTGGTTGGTTTATTCCTGAATTAACATCTCTTATAGTGGATTTCCTCCCTGGCTTGGTAGCCCCTAGAGTAGGTGTTGTTGCACACTGAACTGGGTAAACAATTGACTGTGTTCTTTACTGTTTTTGTATTTACTGTCTTATAGAAAGTCAGATACGGTGTCATAACATTAAACGTTACATTGAGTATCTGCAGCCAGAATTTCAATTGGCATCAGAGCAGGCACCCTGCCTGTATTACTGGGTGAGATCTAGGGATATCACTTTCTGGCACTATGGACAAAGAAGGAGTTTTTGGAAATAGACCACCCATTCTGGATGGAACTAATTATGACTACTGGAAACCTCGTATGATTGCCTTCTTAAAATCTCTGGACAAAAAGGCTTGGAGAGCTGCTGACAAAGGATGGATCCATCCCACCATAACTGAGAAAGATGGGACAATCAGTCTGAAACCTGAGGAAGATTGGAGTAAAGAAGAAGATGAGTTAGCCCTGGGAAATTCCAAAGCTTTAAATTCCTTGTTCAATGGAATTGATAGAAACATTTTCAGACTAGTTCATCAATATGAACTGGCCAAGGAAGTTTAGGACACTCTCAAAACTAGTCATGAGGGCACTTCCAAAGTAAAAATGTCAAAGCTTCAGATGTTGACCACCAAGTTTGAGAATCTAAAAATGATGGAAGATGAAACCATTCATGAGTTTCACATGAACATCTTGGAGATTGCCAACACCTCAGGAGCACTGGGAGAAAAGATGTCAGAAGAAAAACTGGTGAGAAAGATTCTCAAATCCTTGCCTAAAAGATTTGCAATGAAGGTAACTGCCATAGAGGAAGCCCAGGACATCAGCAAGTTGAAAGTGGATGAACTTATTGGGTCTCTTCAGACTTTTGAGATGGGGATCACTGATAATGGTGACAAGAAGAACAAGAGCATAGCACTTGTGTCCAACACTGATGTTGAAGAAAATATTTCAGAAGCTATAGCCATGCTTGGAAGACAGTTCAACAAACTCATCAAAAGAATAGATCCAAAGTCAAGGTCTAATGTTCATAACATTCCCTCTGACATTGACAGTTCCAGCAGAAGACCAAGGTCAGAAGAGAAGGGAAATCAAGGCAGAGGAATTCAATGCCATGGTTGTGAAGGATATGGGCATATTCAAGCTGAATGTCCTACCTTTCTTAAGAAATAAAAGAAAGGAATGACTGTTACTTGGTATGACTGTGATTCAGAAAGTAATTCTGAAGAAGAATCTGCCAAACTAGTTACTGCTTTAACTGGTGTTTGTACCTCTGAAAGTGACATCAGTGATGAAGAGGTGACTTTTGAAGAACTGGCTGATACTTACAAGAAATTGTGTATCAGAAGTACTGAAGTCTGTGTGCAGAATGAGAAACAATCAAAACTCATCATAAAGTTGGAGGCTGAAAAAAGGGCAAACCTTGAAACTATAAGTCATCTAGAAGGAGAAGTTCAATTGATGAACTCACAACTGAATCAAATGACCAAATCTGTCAAGATGCTGACAAATGGAACAGACAAATTGGAAGAGATCCTTCAGGTTGGACAAAATGTGGGAAATAAATTTGGACTAGGATTTATGGAAGCAAAGAAATCTGGTACTGATAAGCAAATTCCAAAACAGATGTCTCAACACAACTCTCATCATCAGGAACAGAGACATATGAAGAAAAGGTACCAAAGATGGAGATGTCATCATTGTGGGAGATATGGCCACATAAAGCCCTTCTGCTTCAGATTGCATGGATACCCTAATCAGAACTCAGGTGTCAAACCTAAGTCTAAAAAGGTACCACATGCTCCTAAATGGAAGAAAAAGGCTACTTCCCTGATAGCCCACACTTCCCTGAGGGTCTCTGCAAAGGAAGACTGGTACTTTGACAGTGGATGTTCCAGACACATGACTGGAATCAAGAACCTCCTCAATAATGTTAAGCCTCACACCACCAGTTTTGTGACCTTTGGAGATGGTGCTAAAGGTGAAATCAAAGGAGTTGGTGATTTGGACTGCCCTGGAGTTCCAAGTCTGAATGAAGTACTGCTGGTAAAAGGGCTGACTGCTAATCTCATTAGTATCAGTCAATTGTGTGATCTAGGATTCCAGGTCAATTTCTCAAAATCTGAATGTCTTGTAATCAATGACAAATAAGAAATAGTAATGAAAGGAGTCAGATCTAAAGACAATTGTTACTTGTGGGAGCCTGAGAACACTAATTTCTCATCTGTGTGTTCCATTGCAAAAGAAGAAAAAGAGGTGAAACTGTGGCACCAAAAACTTGGCCATCTTCATCTAAGAGGTATGAAGAGGATTATCTCCTTGGAGGCAGTCAGAGGGATTCCAAGACTGCAAATTGATGAAGAAAGAGTTTGTGGTGAATGTCAGGTTGGTAAACATACTAGGATGTCACATCCAAAGTCAAGACATCTGACCACCTCTAAGGTTCTAGAACTTCTTCATATGGCTCTGCTGGGACCAATGCAAGTAGAGAGTCTTGGTGGAAAAAGATATGCCTATGTGGTTGTGGATGATTTTTCCAGATTCACCTGGATTAATTTCATTAGGGAAAAATCTGATGTATTTGAAGTTTTTAAAGAATTGTGCAAAAGAATCCAAAGAGAAAAGGAAGGGTGTATTGTCAGAATCAGAAGTGATCATGGCAAGGAATTTGAAAACAGCAAGTTTGATGATTTCTGTTCTTCAGAAGGAATTAGTCATGAATTTTCTTCTCCTATAACACCTCAGCAAAATGGAGTTGTGGAAAGAAAAAACAGGACCATACAGGAATCTGCCAGAGCAATGTTACATGCCAAAAGACTTCCTATGTATTTTTGGGCTGAAGCTATGAATACAGCCTGCTATGTTCATAACAGGGTCACCTTGAGAAAGGGAACCTCATCCACCATATATGAACTCTGGAAAGGAAGAAAACCAACTGTGAAGTACTTCCATGTGTTTGGCAGCAAATGCTATATTCTGGCTGATCGTGAACAAAGAAGAAAACTGGACCCTAAAAGTGATGAAGGCATATTTCTAGGATACTCCTCAAACAACAGAGCTTATAGAGTATTCAATTCCAGAACCAAAGCCATGATGGAATCAATAAATGTTATAATTGATGATTATCATGAAGAAATAGATGTTCCTTGTACTGTTGAGACATTCTTTGAGACTTCAACCCAACAGAATGATCTACCCAACTCCACCATAACAGAATCTGAATCAAAGGAAGCTAGCAAGATCCCTTCCATCAGAATTCAGAAGGATCATCCAAAAGAGCTCATCATAGGAGATCCCAACAGTGGAGTCATTACAAGATCTAGAGAAATCATCTCAAACTCTTGTTTTGTGTCCAAAATGGAACCAAGAAATGTCAAGGAAGCTTTAACTGATGAATACTGGATTGGTGCAATGCAAGATGAACTGAACCAATTCAAGCAACATGAAGTTTGGGAACTGGTTCCTAGACCTGAAGGAACTAACATCATTGGGACAAAATGGATTTTCAAGAACAAGTCAGATGCTGAAGGAGTTGTCACCAGAAATATGGCAAGACTTGTTGCTCAAGGATACACCCAGGTTGAAGGGGTTGATTTTGATGAAACCTTTGCACCTGTAGCCAGACTGGAATCAATCAGACTCCTATTGTCAATTGCTTGTCTTCTGAAGTTCAAGTTATTTCAGATGGATGTGAAAAGTGCCTTTCTAAATGGGTACTTAAATGAGGAAGCTTATGTGGAACAACCTAAAGGCTTTGTGGATCCAACCCACCCTGATCATGTCTACAAATTGAGAAAAGCTCTATATGGCCTGAAACAAGCTCCTAGAGCTTGGTATGACAGGTTAACAAAGTTTCTCTCAGACAAAGGCTACAGAAAAGGAGGCTTGGACAAAACTCTCTTTGTCAAAACTGAAGGAGGGAAGTTGATGGTTGCCCAAATATATGTTGATGACATAGTGTTTGGAGGAATGTCAGAACATATGGTTAAACACTTTGCTGACCAGATGCAGGATGAATTCGAAATGAGTCTCATGGGAGAACTAACTTATTTTCTTGGACTGCAAGTCTCACAGATGGAGGACTAAATCTTCTTATCTCAAAGCAAGTATGCTAAGAACATTGTAAAGAAGTTTGGTATGGAGAATGCAAGTCACAAAAGGACTCCTGCTCCTACTCATCTAAAGCTTTCCAAAGATTCTAGTGGGGTTAAGGTGGATCAAAGTCTGTACAGAAGCATGATAGGAAGCTTGTTGTACTTAACTGCCAGCAGACTTGATATTGCCTTTGCAGTTGGAGTTTGTGCAAGATACCAAGCTGATCCCAAAGTCAGTCATATCAATCAAGTGAAGAGAATTTTGAAGTATGTGAGTGGAAATTACAACTATGGGTTGATGTATTCTCATGGATGTGAACCAGCTCTGACTGGCTACTGTGATGCTGATTGGGCTGGTAGTGCTGATGATAGAAAAAGCACCTCTGGAGGATGTTTCTTCTTGGGAAATAATCTGGTTTCCTGGTTCAGCAAGAAACAGAATTGTGTGTCTCTTTCTACTACTGAAGCTGAATACATTGCAGCTGGTAGTAGCTGCTCTCAAATGATCTGGATGAAACAGATGCTTACTGAGTATAATGTCACACAAGATGTTATGACATTGTACTGTGACAATCTTAGTACAATCAACATTTCCAAGAATCCCATTCAGCATAGTAGGACCAAACATATTGACATACGACATCACTTTATCAGAGACCTTGTAGAAGAGAAGACAATCAAATTGGAACATGTTGCCACTGAGCTACAGCTGGCTGACATTTTTACCAAGGCTCTTGATGCAAATCAATTTGAAAACTTGAGGGGTAAGTTGGGTATTTGCCAACATGAGGAATTGTAGCAATTAATTTTGCTTAAAACAAGGATTAAATGAGTTATGCTTGTTCTGATTGGGTTAAAATTATATTTTCCCATTTCCTTCAATTCTTTTAAGAAGTTGAATAGACACTCCTTTTCTCCCTTCCCCTCTTGTCTCCTCATCAAAACCCAGTCTCTCAATCAGAATTTTCTCTTCAGTTGCTGTTGGTCCTCTAAGACTGTCAAAATGTCTCAAACACCATTATCATCCAATACGACTATTTCAACCTCTTCCTCTGATCAAGACTCTAGGACAATCTCTTCTTGTCTGGACTCTGAAGTCCTGGAGATCTCTTCTCGTAGAAAAGTGGGAACTAACCCCACCAAGGTCAAAGAGTTGAGAACAAGACATGTAGGAAAGTCCCAAGCTTCTGCCTCTGGTAATCCATCTCATCCTTCTTCTTCAGTTCCCCCTGAAATTGCAAATAGGGAAGGGTCAGCCTATGTTAGTCAAGCAATAGCTAAAATTGTTTCAAGAATTCTGAACGAGAACCACTCAGTTTCTGGCATTTCTGTTCCTTTGAATCAAGAAAGTTCAAATGCTGAAACAAATCCAGATGTCTCTAAGGATGTTGAGACATCAGACAAAGAGAAGAATGCTGACATTGCTCACAAGAAAAGGAAGAAGCCCGAATCCTCTGAGTCTGATGACAGTGCTTAATGGTTGGTGGAGTTGCTGTTTGCTGGTTGGTGTTGGTACCTGGTGGAGTTTGGAAGTGTGTTCAGTTTTTTTTCTGCTGCTGCTCTTATTACTTTTTTCTGGATAACTGTATAATTTTTATGAACATGTATCTTTGGCCCATTTGTGGCTAAAGAGGGGGAGAATATTTTGGTACTTGCTTAATTAGAAATTCTATTTTTCTGCAGTCATTTCTTTCTGCTGCTATCTATCTCTGATTACTTAGGGTCTTTAGCCAAAAATCTACCAAAGGGGGAGTTTGTAGTTGTTTATTTATTGGCTTGCATTTTTGGTAAAACCCAAGTGTATGTGTGAATGTCATGACTGATGTCATAACATTCTAGTTTAGTTTGTACTGATTCATTAGGTACCTTTGCAGAAAAATATTGTCATTCAGGTACTGATGTTTATAAGTGTGTATCTGAGCATTTTGCAAAATGATCACATTTTCCTAAATCAGTAGACAGGTTTCTCAGATGTCATAACAGATGTTAAGACATCCTGTTCTGAACTAACAGGTTTGCAGTTTGGTTAATTCTGAGTTTTTTCAGAAAAATGACTCAGTCTTTCCAGAACAGCATCCTGTGTTTTCTTTGGGTTAACCTAGCTCAACCCTAACCTGGTTGATAAAGTCCTGTGACCTAGTCTTAAGGTCAAATGGAATTAACCCTAGATTTTTGTGGAAACCCTAACTGAAGATGCAACTGCTATATATTCAACAGAGCTGCTGTTTTGGAAGCAATCCCTTTTTGGTCAGAAGATCATTTGTAAACTGTATAGGTTTAATTATTGTACTTCAAGCAATTATCATTGTGATAAGTGACTTGGAATAGGTTTTTAATTGTAAGGGTTGTGTAGCACTCAAAGCTTTGAAGCAAGAGTGTTTGAATGTTTCTTGACTAAAGATGTGAAGCAGAGTCAAGTTAGGTGTGTGTATCACTCAAAGCTGTGAAGCAAGAGTGGTTGTGTTGCTTGATTAAAAAGCTGTGAAGCTTAATCAAGTGTATGTTTTTGAAGAGTGTCTTCATCAATTCATTAGTCAAATTGTTTTATGTATCACTGTTGTGATTGAGGGGGAGTGAGTAGGAACTCAGGTTTAAGTTGTACTTAGATTGAAATTGCATTGGGTAGGTCTTAAGTGAAGTAGATAAACTGGTTGGTTTATTCCTGAATTAACATCACTTATAGTGGATTTCCTCCCTGGCTTGGTAGCCCCCAGAGTAGGTGTTGTTGCACACTGAACTGGGTAAACAATTGACTGTGTTCTTTACTGTTTTTGTATTTACTATCTTATAGAAAGTCAGATACGGTGTCATAACATTAAACGTGACATTGAGTATCTACAGCCAGAATTTCAGGGGGTATGAATCAAAAAGTATGGTGTAAGAAGCAAAACAAAAGCTGGCCCAGCCCATGAGGCACCTTCTTCAACCCCTGAACAACATTATTCAAAAAACGTGCGCCCTGTTCTTCCATCCAAACATCCTGATTCCTGGCTTATTAATGAAAACCCATAACATAAAAAATGTTCAGCATCAAGAGACGAATCCAACCATATGCAGAACTTGATCTAACTCTCTAAGATGAGAGAGAATTTCTTCTCCCCCAAATCCTGACCTAGATTTTCTGCCATTTTCAAACCTAAAATTCTCAAAGCTCAGGCAAAAGAAATGAAAAGTAAAAGCATGTACAGGTTCAGTGGCATGAGTAGAACATTGCTTATTCACAAACTTAGAGCTAATGATGCCTAATAAGAGAGATAGAAGTTCACCAAAATACTTGTTTAGTTGAAGTTCTATCTGGCAATGGGGGAGCTTTCAGTGCAAGATAATGGTTGGTATAGCTTCCTTGAGGTGTGGTGATGCTGTTCCAATATTTACTTTGCCTTGAGACACCTTGAATTGAGCTGTAGAACTTCAACTGCAAAATGAAAAAGTGAAAATGGTGGAACTTGTTAGAGGAATTACAGGTCATGTTTCAAGTCATGGTTAGCTTGCATAGATGCTAGGGAATGTGTGTGAACTGATTTGGGCAAGAAAGCTTGAGAGAAATGGGAGATGGCACTCAAACTGCAGCGCTGGCCCTGTTCTTGCAGTTTGAAGGTGATTCTGGGATTGGGAGTGTATGAGGGTTATTAGGGTCGTGTACTAGCTTGGTTGGGATGTATTGGATGTGTTTTTCCAGTTTGCTTAAGTGTTTGTAAGCTGATATGAGAGTTGTCCCACAAAATGCCAAGTTACTTACACTTTAAGCAACAAATGCCCAAGTTGTGTTCTAGGTCAGTAGAGGCCCCCTAATGTGCTGCATAATCTCTCCTTGATCAGAGTGTTTTGCTCATAATCTTGTGCCAATTAGATTTCATTTGTACCTCTTGGATTTTCAATTGGACATAAAGCTTAACTTTTCAAAAATGGTTATTTTGCTTTTTCCATAAATGGATTAAACTTGTATGTAATGCTTGAACTCAAAGAACAATGCTTTAGCACAATGAACATGCATTAAATTATTGAGTGTTGGATGGTTTAAGGACCTGTAATCAAGGGGCATGCTGGTTTGAGAAGTTTGCACAAATTATGAACATGAAAAATAGCCAATTCAAAAGTGAGTTTTTGCCATATTGTGAAATTCGATTCTCTCAAGTTATGAGGTTGTTTGAGAAGTTCTTGGACATTTTGGAAAGCTTGGAATGTGTACTACAATCCATCTTTGAAATGAAAATTGAAATTCCAAGTGGAAGTCTATGGAAAATGGCCTTGAAGTTAGGTAGAAAACCTTGTCAAAATAGGTTAAAATTTCACTAAGTTAAGAATGGTTTAGTGCCCTTATTCAAAAATTTGTAACTTGAGATACAAGCCTCATTTGGGAAAACTTTGTGAATCAAAGTTGTAGATTATTCAACAAGCTACAACTTTCATGTTTTGACTTTTGTTTGAATCCCAATGGATCTTGTTGAGAAAGTGGGGCAAAGTTGGGAAAAAATTAGGGTTTTTCATAACTTTGAAAAATTCTAAGTTATGAAAAATTCTCATTTCTAACCCTAATTTGCATTTTTTGATTTCTTGGTGAACAAGTTTCATGATTTGGCATGTTTTGATGAAAAATGAATCTTGACTCTTGATTTTGACCAAAAAGTCAAAGTTTGACTTTTAAGTATACAGTCAAAATTGATCAATTGACTGGGAAATTCAACTCTCAATCTTGTGTACTTGGGATCTTTTGAGTTTGTTGAGCATTTCAAGATAATTCCATGGGGTCCTTGAGTCCATATGTGAGCTTGGTTTGCCATTGGCTAGGTCAAACAGTCAAAAATTGCCTTTGTGCAGTCAAAACCCTAAAAATGACCATTTTGCCCTTTTGGTGATCTGATCAAATTTCTTGTGGAATTGTGATCCAAACTTGATAAAATGGTTCATAGGAGTTTATAATGTTGATGTGGGTCAATTTTCATGAGGTTTGACTGTCAATTGGCCACAGTTGACTTTTTCCCCAATACAGTTGATTTCTAGGTCAACTGTCCAATTGACTGGGCAAAACTTGGAATCAAGACTTGAAACTTGATGAAGATAAACTTGGGAGTCCAATATGAAGCAAGAAAGTCATCTTAGGCATTTTGGGTCAAAACATCTTTGTGCAAACACAAACCCTAATTTGGGTCAACAGTGCAAGGAGAAGTCTTGAGCAGATGAAACCTTAACTGGACCCTGATCTTCAAGGGCTTTGGGATGAGAAATCAATGAGAAATGGGAGGGCAAATTTTGGGGTACAACAGTTGCCCCTGTTCAATCTTCTTGAATCCGAAGAGTTAGATTGGCAAGTTTGCCTTTCGTGACTCGAGGGTAAAAGGAGATTGGACACTAGAGTGCCTGGAAATTTGCACTCGTCAAAGCAATGGATGCGAGAATGGGCTTAGAGATGCCATTCGGAGATGGGCTTAGAGATGCCATCTTGAGGGGTGACAGAAACTTGTCGGGGATGGGCTTAAAGATGCCATCTGGAATGAGTACCAGGAAGGCGTCCATGCTTTGGACCATCTTCGAACTGGGGGTCTGAATAAGCAATAGATCGACATCCGTTGTTGGGAGGAATCCGTAAACTGTTTTCAAAGGTTGCATCTGAACAAGTGATAGATTAACATCCGTTGTTGGGAAGAATCCATAGACTGTTTTCAGAAGTCTGGGGAAGAAACTGAACAAGTGATAGGTTAACATCCGTTACTTGGAGAACCCGTAAACTGTTTTCAGAAATCTTGGAGTTGAATAAGCAATAGAGCAGCGTCCGTTGTTGGGAAGCGTCCGTAAACTATTTTCAAAGGTGCATCTGAACAAGTGATAGATTAACATCCGTTGCTGGGAAGAATCCATAGACTGTTTTCAGAAGTCTGGGGAAGAAACTGAACAAGCGATAGGTTAACATCCGTTACTTGGAGAACCCGTAAACTGTTTTCAGAAATCTTGGAGTTGAATAAGCAATAGAGCGGCGTCCGTTGTTGGGAAGCGTCCGTAAACTGTTTTCAAAGGTGCATCTGAACAAGTGATAGATTAACATCCGTTGCTGGGAAGAATCCATAGACTGTTTTCGGAAGTCTGGGGAAGAAACTGAACAAGCGATAGGTTAACATCCGTTACTTGGAGAACCCGTAAATTGTTTTCAGAAATCTTGGATTTGAATAGGAACCGGTATAGGGTTGCTTGATGATGAGTCCGTGTAAAACTGCATCTGAAACTGTTAAGGATAGCTTTTTATTCTTATCCTGAAAAGGACAAAATGTTAGCTAGACACAAAATTATGTTGCATGAAATGTATGATGCAATATATGTTATATCAATGTTTATGATATGAATGTAATGAATGCACATGTAAGCTGATGAGTTGTCTTGCTGGGGATAGATGAATCCTGGATGGCTGAAGATAAAAACATCCTGACTGCGGTCGGGAAGAATAATTCCTTGGCTGTGACTGGGGGAATAAGGAGCTTGGGTTGTATACCAAACCTCTGGGGAATTCTTGATGACTTCTACTGGGGAGTACCAATCTAGTAGACTCCTGCTGGGGATGCAAGACTGAGAATCTTCAGTTTGGAGGGAAGCATCTCTGGCGACCTTACTGGGGAACTCAAGATTTGCTCTCCTAAAACTCTGTGGGGAGAAGGTTCATTAGTCTGGCTTCGCTGGGGATACTGAAACTTAAACTCTGAGGGGAATTGAATTCCCGAGGACCTTCTGGCTGGGGGATTGTAAATATAAGTTACTGCTGGGGAATTTTGATGAACTCCGCTGGGGATAGGAAGAATTTTGGCGAGTGCGATCTTCCGTGGCAATAAGCTGAGGATAACCCAGTTATAAGCCCTTGTGAGGAATAACTTTGAATAAAACTCGGGAGAGACGTCCGTACTCTGCGGGGGATAAGCTTCCAGAATCTACTGGGGATGAGCTTCAAGACTTGCTAGGGATATGGATTCCAAATCTATCGGGGGTTTCCTTTGAAAGGGTATCAAGATATCCGACTGTACCTTCAACCTATCAGTAATCCTCTTTCTTGATAAGGAAATGATTATGTTCAAATGCATATGCCTATTTAACAAAACATTGGACGTTTCTCAAAATAAAACAAACAGTGCAAGAGACAAGAAAAGGAAATGACACAAATTTCTGGGAAAAGTATTTTTATTGATTTTCTATGAGTATATTTATACAAAGGAGACAATCATCCTAGTAAGAGGATTTTGTCGTAAATATTGAAAGATTTATACAAAATAAAGATGGCTATGTGAAATAATTCCATGGGATTCCATTCTGCTATAGCTTCCAAAACTCTGAATATTTGTCCATTCACTGCTTCGCTTGACGATGACTGGATTGATCAGAAGCCTGGAACCGGTTGGTGAAGAGATTGTCTTTGAAGTGATCCGACGAGACATAGTCATATGCTTTAATTCCCTAACTTTTGCCTGAATCGCCCTTTCGGGTTTTCGATCCACCGGGAAACCCCTTTTTGCCCAAGCCGCCCTTTCGGGTTTCCAACTTGCCGGGTGTACAGATTTTTTGTTTTTATCCCTAATTTTTTCCTGAACCGCCCTTTCGGGTTTTCAATCCACCGGGATGCCCATTTTTTGCCCAAGCCGCCCTTTTGGGTTTTCGACTTGTCGGGTCATTTTATGCATAGTATCTTTTGACTATGTCTGCGTTCGCAGGGTGCGGCAAATCGTCGCCGTCCATGGTGGTCAGAATCATTGCACCACCAGAAAATATGCTCTTGATCACAAATGGTCCTTCATATGTAGGAGTCCATTTTCCCCTGGGATCACTTTGCGGCAAGATAATCCGCTTGATTACGAGATCTCCGACTTGATACACTTGACGTCTGACTTTCTTATTGAAGGCCTTGATCATCCGCTTTTGATACGTCTGACCATGGCATATAGCAGCAAGTCGCTTTTCGTCGATCAGATTAAGTTGATCAAGTCGAGTCTGCATCCAATCATCTTCATTCAAACCTGCATCCTTCATAATCCTTAGAGAAGGGATCTGGACTTCCATAGGCAAAACAGCTTCCATGCCATAAACCAAAGAAAATGGGGTTGCCCTAGTTGAAGTACGTGTCGTCGTACGGTATCCATGCTGAGCAAACGGTAACATCTCATGCCAGTCTTTGTAAGTGACTGTCATTTTCTGAATGATCTTCTTAATGTTTTTGTTCGCAGCTTCAACAACACCGTTCATCTTCGGCCGATAGGGAGATGAATTGTGATGATAAATCTTGAACTGTTCGCACAAAGCGGTGATCATTGTGTTATTAGATTTGTACCGTTGTCTGTGATGATCCTGTCTGGAACACCATACCGACATATGAGATTTTTCTTGATATAGCGGGCAACCACATTTTTAGTGACAGAGGCGAAGGAAGCTGCTTTGACCCATTTGGTGAAATAGTCAATGGCAACCAGGATGAAGCGATGTCCGTTGGAAGCCGTGGGCTTGATCTCTCCAATCATATCAATGACCCACATTGCAAAGGGCCACGGAGCAGTCAGGACGTTGAGAGGAACCGGAGGGATATGAACTTTGTCAGCATAGACTTGACACTTGTGGCAAGTACGGGAATGTTGATGGCAGTCAGCTTCCATGGTAGACCAGTAATAGCCTGCCCTTAGGATCTTTTTAGCCATTGTATGCCCGCTCAAGTGAGTGCCAAATGTGCCGCTGTGTATCTCAGTCATAATTAACTCCGCTTCAGCTTTGTCTACACATAGGAGTAATACACAATCATGGCTTCGTTTGTAAAGGATGTCGTTGCTCAGGAAGAACTTAGCAGCGAATTTCCTTAAGAACTTCTTGTCATTTACGGAAGCTCCTTCAGGATAATCTCTAGTCTCGAGATACCTCTTGATTTCATGGAACCAAGGTTGTTCCACTACTTCTTCGGTATTAATCTCGTGACAATGCGCAGGTTCATCCATTCGCTCGATGGTGATTTGGGGAGCCTCGTTATCCTAGTTGAGTTTAAACATGGAGGACATTGTGGCCAGAGCATCTGCTAGCTGATTCTCTTCTCGCGGGAAATGCTCGAAGGTAATTTGCTCGAAATAAGGCAACAATGTCAGGACATGTTCTTTGTATGGGATAAGGTTAGGATGCTTGGTATCCCACTCTCCTTTGATTTGGCTGATGACCAAAGCCGAGTCCCCAAATACGATCAAAGATTTGATCCCCAAGTCTATAGCAGCCTTGAGACCAAAGATGCAAGCTTCATACTCAGCCATGTTGTTCGTGCAGCTGAAGCAAAGTCGGGCCGTGAAAGGTGTGTGACAACCTTCCGGAGAAATGAGTACTGCACCAATACCGTTTCCAAGTGCATTTGAAGCACCATCAAAGTACAGGGTCCATCGGGATCCCTTTTCGGGTCCGTCATACGGTCCGTTACCTTCAATGTTGTCCAAATTCATGATGTCCTCGTCTGGGAAATCAAATCTCATGGGTTGATAGTCTTCGATAGCTTGATGAGCTAGATGGTCAGCTAGTACACTCCCTTTTATAGCTTTTTGGGTGGTGTACTGGATGTCATACTCAGTTAAGATCATTTGCCATCTAGCTATCCTTCCAGATAAAGCGGGCTTTTCGAAAATATACTTGATAGGGTCCATTTTGGAAATCAACAAGGTGGTATGAGTCAACATATACTGTCTTAGTCGGCGAGTAGCCCATACCAAAGCGCAGCAAGTTTTCTCGAGCAGTGAGTAGCGAGTCTCACAGTCGGTAAACTTTTTGCTAAGGTAATAAATAGCATGCTCTTTTCGACCAGACTCGTCATGCTGGCCCAAAACACACCCCATTGAGTTATCCAAGACGGTCAAATACATGATCAATGGTCTTCCTTCGACGGGTGGCATCAGAATGGGAGGTTCTAGCAAATATTCCTTGATTCTATCAAAAGCAGCTTGACAATCGTCGTTCCACTCGACTACCTGATCTTTTTTCAAAAGTTTGAAAATTGGCTCAAAGGTGGAAGTCAGATGAGAGATGAATCTGGCAATATAGTTCAAGCGCCCCAAGAATCCTCTAACCTCCTTCTCAGTACGGGGAGCGGGCATCTCTTGTATTGCTTTTACTTTTGCCGGATCGACTTCAATGCCTTTGTTGCTTACGATGAATCCCAGAAGTTTACCAGACCTAACTCCAAAAATGCATTTACTTGGATTCAGCCTGAGCTTGTATTCTTTTAACCTGGCAAACAGCTTCTCCAGATGTTCAAGGTGCTCTTCCTCTGTTTGTGACCGAGCTATCATATCGTCTACGTAAACTTCAATCTCATGATGTATCATATCATGAAATAAAGCTACCATGGCGCGTTGATAGGTTGCCCCTGCGTTCTTCAGCCCGAACGGCATCACCTTGTAACAGAAAGTGCCCCATTGTGTGACGAAAGTAGTTTTCCTCCATGTCCTCGGGGGCCATTTTGATTTGATTGTAGCTCGAGAATCCATCCATGAAGGAAAACACTTTGTGCTGAGCTGTATTGTCGATTAAAATGTCAATGTGAGGTAGCGGGAAATCATCTTTGGGACTGGCCCTATTCAAATCCCGGTAGTCCACACACATCCTGACTTTGCCATCTTTCTTAGGTACTTGCACAATGTTAGCGACCCATTGAGGATAGGACGTAACAGCCAGAAAGCCAACATCGAATTGCTTCATTACTTCAGCCTTGATCTTTTCGGACATGTCAGGCCTCATTCGGCGAACTTTTTGCTTGATTGGTGGACAGTCTTCTCTTGTGGGGAGACGGTGAACCACGATGTCCGTGTCTAAACCCGGCATGTCTTCATAAGACCAAGCGAAGATTTCAACATACTCATTCAACAACTGTACCAGGCGCTCTTTGACTTTTGGTTCCATATTGGCACCCACTTGCACCTCCTTCCGGTCTTCCTTGGTCCCTAAGTTGACAGTTTCCAGTGACTCTTCGTGTGGTAAGATGGCCCTTTCCTCTTGTTGCAGAAGTCTGGCTAGTTCCCCAGGTACTTCACAACCTTCGTCATCTTCATACTCGGCTAGATTGACCAGATCCTCAGAGTTATTGAAAGATATAGCAGAATAGTCACCCATGGAATCCTGAGTGGATGGGTACCTGCATTGGTGAGTGTGGGTGTGTGTAAGGGATAGCCATCCTTAAACAAAAAATGCAAAAGGAAAGAAAATGAACACAAGCAGTTTATCACATGAAAAACGTCCAATGAATCATTAAACATGGCATATGGATATGAAAAATAATCAAAACCCTTACAAATGGACCTACATGCCCCGGGCAAGGCATGAGGTGAAAAGATAGTGTACGGATTGTTTGAAAGTAAATATTATAGACCAAATAAGAAATGTTTAACAGATAAATTACTGATGAATAAAAGTGATGGGGATAAAGTCTTTGGCCTCCCAGTTGCTCAATCCTCCCTTGATAGTTGGATAGATCCACTCTTCGATGTTGCTCTCTTTGTCTTCATCCTCCAAAGCGTTGATTCCGTAGGGAGAAATTTTGACTGGCGCTCTTTCAATCTTCGAACGGCGCATAGCTTTCTGGCCTGCGGCTGTGAACCCTAATCCAAATTTTTCTGTCTTATGTGGAATGTCCGGTAACTGCCCCCATGCTGAATTCTTCCCTTCCTTTATTGCGGCCCTTGCGTCCTCCAGAGATGCCATCCTGGCCATCCGCTTCGGTGTCTCAACTGCCAACTTTGCTACTGCTATTTCAGGAAGGACTTCTTCGAAATGTTGAAACGGTGTCTCAATGAACTCTCCTTCAACCTCCACATACCGGAAAGAATTTAAGTGGCTAATCATGTACTCTTCTTCGCCATGGACAGTGATGATCTTTCCCTTGACAGGATACTTCAACATCTGATGTAAGGAGGAGGTGACTTCCCCAGCATGGTGTATCCAAGGTCTACCCAGCAGGCAAGAGTATGATGGACGGATGTCCATCACATAGAAAGTGGATTTAAACACCTCAGTGCCTATCTTGATGGGAATTTCAACCTCTCCATGGACCATTCTCTTCGAACCATCGAAAGCTCTGACAACAATATCACTCGGCTTCAATTCCAACCCCTCACAATCTAGTCGGTCCAAGGCCTTTTTAGGAAATACATTCAGCGACGAACCAGTGTCGACCAAGACGTGCACGAGAGTAGTTCCTCGACACTCGACTGAAATGTGCAAAGCATCATTGTGGTTTCTGCCTTTAGGAGTTAGGTCGGCATCAGAAAAACCTAATCCATTGTCCGCAGTCAGGCTAGCCACGCAATTTTGAAATTGATCCGCAGAGGTTTCTTGGGGCACATGGGCTGCCTTCAGGAATTTTATCAGAGCTTTAGCGTGCGCTTCCGAGCAAAGTAGTAGTGCCAGCATGGAGATCTTGGAGGGGGTTTGTCCCAGCTGTTCTACTACATCGTAATAACTTCTTTTGATTATCCTCAAAATCTCATCCATTTCCTTCTTGGAGGTTTCCGGGATAACCAAGGGTTGAGCCCTCGTCCTGACGGGCTCATCTTGGATTCCCTTACCTTTGTCAGCAGCGGTAGGAGAGACAGCACTAGGAACAACAACGTCTTCAATCAAAGGAGTTCTAGCAGAAAGTTTTATTGGTGCAGGGACGACCTTGTCAGCTGATGAGGGTCCAAAGACTGCTCTTGGAGGGGCAATCTCTGGAGAAAATATCCTCCCGCTCCTGGTGATTTTGCTAGTGCCCGCAATGTTACTAATGCCGGCTTCTTCATCATCCGAACTTTCTTCAGTTATTTCTATTTGTTTGATACCATGGTAGTAGACGTCACCGCCATAGTTCTAAGGTATCGACTTCTCAGAGACATAGGGAACATGCCCTGGCATTGTTATCTTCAAAGGAACAGATTTCGTAGCTGGTGTAATCTTAACAGGCTTTTTGACGGCCTTGGAAAGATTGGCGTGAATGGTTATGATTGAGACATCTTCAGTATGAACTGGAACAACAGAAACTTTTTCAAACAAAATTTGTCGACTATCCATAAGGCCTTGGATGCCTTTCTTCAGTAACGGACAATCAAACGACAGAGAGTAACAACAATAGCAGTCTTCTTTACATCCCGGGAAGATCTCGGCCCTCAACAGATTCAACTTAATGGTTAGCAATGGAGTAGTCAGATCGCTGACATCAGCAACGTACAAATCTTCTTCAATGGCATTGACATTTCGGCCGTGCTTCGGCATGGGTGCCGATATCACATTAGGCTTTTCTGGAGCGTCAAACTCTACCTCCTTGGCCTCTATCAGGTCTTGGATTTTGTGCTTGAGTGCCCAACAATCATTGGTGTCGTGTCCAACACTGTCTGAATGGTAGGCGCATTTAGCATTGGCATGATAATGCGGAGAGGACGTATTCACATTCTTTGGCGCCTCCTTGATGGTGGCAAGATTCAACTTCAACAGATGGGGAAGCACTTGCGCTGGAGTCATATCAATACGGGTGAACTGCCGTTGTGGCCGTTCCACTCGTTGTTGATTTGGTCTGGACTGGTTATAGCGAGGCTGCTCGCTTGGAGTGTTTTGAATCATTACGGCCCCCACAGTTAGCCGACGCTCCGTCTTCCCTGCTCTTCTCTGAGAATATACCACAGTTGTTTCCTTCTTAAAAGGTTTCTTCTCAACACTTGCAGCAACACCCTTCTGAATCTTTCTTGACTTGATGCAGGCTTCTATTCTCTCTCCTGTTAAGATCAAATCGGTAAACCTCGCGGAAGAGTTACCAATTAGATGATTGAAAAATGGCCCAGATAGGGTCCCAAGAAACATATCAACGAGTTCACGGTCGGTTAAGGGAGGCTGCACCCTGCCAGCCAAATCCCTCCATTTTTGTGCGTATTCTTTGAATCCTTCGCTTGTTCCTAGTGACATACCCTGAAGTTGGGTACGAGTAGGAGCAAGATCAGAATTATATTGGTATTGTTTGTAGAAAGCGGTGGCCAAATCTTCCCAATTTCTGACACTGGTTCCTTCTAGCTGATAAAACCACTCCAACTGAGCTCCCGAAAGACTGTCTTGAAAGAAATGAATCCAGAGGTTTTTATCTGCTGTATAGGGTTGAATCTTTCTCACGTAGGACCTGAGATGCATTTTGGGGCAGGACAGCCCATCATACCTCACAAACACTAGCACTTTGAATTTTGGGGGAATCACAATCCCGGCAACCAAACCCAAGTCTTCAAAATCCAAACCCGGTACTCTTTGTAATTCCATGGCGGCCAATCTGTCTTCTAAACCCTTGTATTTATCATCAGCTGGAGGGTATTGCTTGTCAGAATAATCTTCATCCTCTTCAACCTCTTCTTCTTCCGCATCAGACTCGGAAGGCACCGCAGCTCCATCTCTTTTACTGGTCCCTTCATCAGAAGTAGGAGGAAATTCAAGCACTCTCCGAGCTTCTCCGTCAAATCTTCTCCCCAAAGTAGCCACCCCAATCCTCTTTTTCTTCTTTTTCACTGGGTCCTTATTCCCCAATTGAGTCTTGATATCCTCCTGACCCTTAGCCAAGGTCATCAGGAGTTGCTGGAACTGTGCATTCTGAGCTTGTAGGTCTTTGACTGTTTGCTCGAGATCCATCCTACTGAAATAAACAATAGACAGATAAGGAAACCTGGAGTGAGACCTGCTTATGCACATGATGAATGGTATGCTTATGTATGCAATGCATTCAAGGATTTAGAACATTCAAAATTGTTTCAGACAAAGAAGAACGCACGTCATATTAATAAGAAGAGATTTGTTAGTACATAAATGCCCCATGGGCCAAATATTACAAAATAACTTCTTAAGGCAGAAAGACATTGCGCATCCTCTTTGGTGCGATGTAGGTGTTGAGGGCCTCTTGCTCATGGAGTCGGCGAGTAAGCTCTAGAACCTTCTTCTCACTGGCGTAGAAGCTAGCTTCAAAAGTATTCTGTTCCTCCTTGAGCTGAATCCAACTTTTCTGCATTTCCTCCCACAATGTAGGCATGTCTGGATGTAGGATGGTGTAGGGAACCTCTCCTTCATTGACGGGCTCTTTAACCACTGGGAGTACATGAGGATAAGGCATCATTAGACTTTGGGCTCGGGCTCGTACCCACTTGAGATAGGGCTCAAGAGGGATGGAATTCTTGTGTCCCAGAGTCTTGCTATCAACCTTGTTGAGTTTTCCCCAAGCTCTGATGAATCTTTGGCGAAGTCCTTGCGCATCGTTGTCGAAGTCAAAAACTAGGTCAGGAATCAACATGTCATGAGGGCCATCCCTCCGTGCATATCCAAATTGTCTCAAAGCTAGGCAAGGGTTGTAGGTGATACCTCCCCTAATTCCAAGTAAAGGAACATTAGGAAATTCTTCGCAACGATCGACGATGATGACATTTTCTGTGGACCGAGAACACCAATGCACATCAGAATGAGTAAGAGTCATCAATCGTTGGGACCACCTTGAACCTTGGTCATTCTTCAAGACAGATTGTGGAAGGTGCGAAATAAACCACCTTGCAAGGAGAGGAGTACAGCACATGAGAACACCCCTCTTTCTCATTGTTCGTGTGTAAAATGAGTGAAGAATATCCCCAAGCAATGTTGGTATTGGATTTCTGGACAAGAAGATTTTGACGGCGTTGACATCTACCAACTAGTCAGGATTTGGGAACAAGACCAACCCATAGATAAGGAGTGCCACAATCTCTTCAAAGGCTTGTAGGTCCAATGAGTTCCAACATTCTTGTGCCTTCTCAAACAAGAATTTTGCTAAGAATCCTTTGACGCTGCTTCTGGTTTCCCAATGCCCCTTGATGTCGGATGGTTGTAGATGTAATGCTCGAGCAACATCTTCTGGCTTCGGTTCCTTTTCCGTACCGTTGAATGGTAGTTGATTAAGGATAGGAATTCTCAGGAGTTGAGAAAACTCCTCCAAAGTGGGCACCAACTGGTAATCTGGGAAAGTGAAACAGTGGTGAAGAGGGTCAAAGAACTGGAATAGCACTTTCATCATGTCTTCTTCAATGTTGGTGTTGAATAGGCTGAGCAATCTACCATGTCTTTCACTGAAGGATGAATTTTCCGGAATTCTTGAGGTGAACTCCTTGAGTTGAGGAGAGATTCTCACAAGGTTGACTTGAATGGTATTTCTGCGAGGAATTTCCATGACCTACAAAATAGGAACAAAGATGAAGATCCAAACCCTTGAAATGGTTAGTGAATGCATATGATGCTTTATGATGTTTATGATGTATGCACAAGACATATGTACAAACAAATCACACCAAACCCTAGTTTCAGGCTTGCATGGGGTTTCATAGGTAAGTACCCTCTTGAGTGTAGTTGGCTTAAAAACCTGTCCTATAAATAGTAACCGGGTTCTAAGGAGCTCAATATCACTGGATTGTTTTCATTATTCACTGTTTTGGTTTAGCCACTTAACTAGCGACCAAAATATTCCAAGAAAACAACCCTCAATGAGTGTAGTATCGAGTATCTACCAACTTCGGACTGCACCAAAGCCGGTCATCTCACTACCCCTAATAAAAGGCCAATATGGTCAAGTAAGGTTCTAGGTCTTTAGTGCTTAGTGACATCACTCAGCGGCCCCGTACTCTCCTTGATTGAACTCAAGGGTTACTGGTACTCAAAAATATGTCGCACTAATATAGCTATTGCTTCGACCGTGTCGGTATACCCCGCACAGTTTCCACAACGTATTGCTATCTATGAAATGTTTCCCAACATCCGGGTGTAGGATTGTAAACCCAAACAATAGAGCCAAGATATAAAGCAAACAATTCAAACAATTTGTCATGCAAGAGGGTGATCTAAGCCCTAAGGTTACTCCACTTTTTTTTAAAATTATCCCCAGCAGATTCGCCAGTTCTGTGATACGGTGGGAGAACTGACAAGGGTTTTGCGTTTGTTTTCGCAAATGTTTCGGTTGAGCAAGAGTCGCCACCGACTTTTTATTTTATCCTAAGGAAAGGTTTAAAAAGCACAGCAAAAACCTTTGAGATTTTTCTTGGGTTCGGGGAGTAGATTATAGAAAGGGAAGGTATTAGCACCCTTTCTATCCATGGTTATCCATGGGCTCTTAGGTACTTGCTTAGATCAACTTGCCTTGGTTTTCAATTGTTTGAAATAGTGCTTGGTGTGTGATTTTGAAAATGTTTTGAAAAGATGCCTTGTATAGGCTACCCTTGTAACAATTCTTTACTCGAATGTTTTACAAAAGGTGTTTTGTCTTTTGAAAAGATGTTTCAAGGTTTTTGTTTTGAAAAAGTTTGTGAAGTGTGGTTTGAAAATAGGCAAGTGTTTTCTTGGCAAATTGACAAGTACTTAAGAGTTATCTACCCTAAAGTTTTCTCAAAGATTCTTGTTATGTTTTGAACCTTTTTGACAATTTTGTTCCACCATTGCATTTGGTGGACAATCTTGTATTAGGAGGTGAAAGGGACGGGCGCGGGTCATCGTTTAGACCATAATTGCAATAGTGTTAAATGTCTTTGGGCAATTTTTCTTTGAAAGGGATTTGATCATTTTAGGCAACTTTTTTGAAAGCGTCATCGAGGGACTTATGATCATTTGATTGTTTGTTTTACCCAAAGAAACCTAACATGCAATATGGCCCAATTATTTGAAGGCAACAAAGTGGAATACCCTAGGGGTGCAAGTGTGAGATGTGTTGTCCATTTTCATGCTTGTTTATCTTGAGATTAGGTCAAACTATTTTGTTCGTTTTATTCGCATACAAACCCTAATTCTAGCATGGTATATTTAAAGTGCGAAAAATAAAATTCCTACACTATTACAACACAATAATATGGGGAGGGGGGTACAAATGTTCAAATGGGGGGATATTTAGACAAGAAATTAAATCTAGCTATTACATCATTTTCTTTGAATATTTACAATATGTCTAAAAGCATAAATTAAATAGAAATAAAACAAATATGCAAGAATGCAAAAAAAAGTTTTTTATAAAAAAGAAATAAAAAAGGTATTATTTTTGGAGTATTTTCATATTTAGGGCAAAACCCTAATTTTAATCAAAAGGGTATTAATTATTTAATATATATAATATTTACTATTTACATACAAAAATAAAATAAAATATAGTATATTTATAAAAATGTATTTTTAGTGTTAAATATTAATAAAAATAAAATATGTATATTTTGGTACTTTACCCTAAGTGTATATATATATATATATATATATATATATATATTATATATATATATATATATATATATATATATATATATATATATATATATATATATATATATTATATATATATATATATATATATATATATATATATATATATATATATATATATATATA
>CATIWC010001005.1:0-61459 GCA_948472305.1 Vicia faba | reverse complement strand
CTATTATACCATAATACAATATGAATATGGTGAATAAATATTCTATCGAGACTCATCATATAATTTGAATTATTACCAATGTATAAGGACTGTGTGCCATTAATTAATAGTCTTTTAACTTTGTTTCTTGATGATGAAGTAACCTAAAATTTGGTAATGGAGAAGAAGAAAAATATTGAAATTGTTTATATCTATTATACCTTAATACAATATGAATATCGTGAATGAATATAATATCGAGTCTCATTATATAACTTGAATTATTACCAATGTATATGGAATATGTGCCATTAATTAATAGTCTTTTAACGTAATTTCTTGGTGATGGAGTAACCTAAAATTTGGTGATGGAGAAGTAGAAAATACTGAAATTGTTTACATCTATTATACGATAATACAATATGAATATGGTGAATAAATATACTATCGAGACTCATTATATAATTTGAATTATTTCAAATGTATATGGAATATGTCTCATTAAGTAATAGTCTTTTAACTTAGTTTCTTAGTGAAGAAGTAACCTAAAATTTGGTGATGAAGAAAAAGGAAACTATTGAAATTGTTTACATCTATTATACCTTAATACAATATAAATATGATAAATAAATATAATATCGAGACTCAACACATAATTTGAATTATTTCCAATGTATATGGAATAAGTGTCATTAATTAATAGTTTTTTAACTTAGTGTCTTAATGATGAAGTAACCTAAAATTTGGTGATGAAAAAGTAGAAAAATATTGAAATTGCTTACATCTATTATACTATAATACAATATGAATATGGTGAATAAATATAGTATCGAGACTCATTATATAATTTGAATTATTTCCAATGTATATGGAATATGTGTCATCAATTAATAGTCTTTTAACTTAGTTTCTTAGTGATGAAGTAACCTAAAAACTTGGTGATGGAGAAGAAGAAAATACTAAAATTATTTACATTTATTATACCTTAATACAATATGTATATGGTGAATAAATATAATATCGAGTCTCATTATATAATTTGAATTATTACCAATGTATATGGAATATGTGCCATTAATTAATAGTCTTTTAACTTAGTTTCTTAGTGATGAAGTAACCTAAAATTTGGTGATGGAGAAGAAGAAAATACTGAAATTGTTTACATCTACTATAACACAATACAATATGAATATGGTGAATAAATATACTATCGACACTCATTATATAATTTGAATTATTTCTAATGTATATGGAATATGTGTCATAAATTAATAGTCTTTTAACTTAGTTTCTTGGTGAAGAAGTAACCTAAAATTTGGTGATAGAGAAGAAGGAAAATACTGAAATCGTTTACATCTATTATACCATAATACAATATGAATATGGTGAATAAATATACTATCGAGACTCATCATATAATTTGAATTATTACCAATGTATAAGGACTGTGTGCCATTAATTAATAGTCTTTTAACTTTGTTTCTTGATGATGAAGTAACCTAAAATTTGGGTAATGGAGAAGAAGAAAAATATTGAAATTGTTTATATCTATTATACCTTAATACAATATGAATATCGTGAATGAATATAATATCGAGTCTCATTATATAATTTGAATTATTACCAATGTATATGGAATATGTGCCATTAATTAATAGTCTTTTAACGTAATTTCTTGGTGATGGAGTAACCTAAAATTTGGTGATGGAGAAGTAGAAAATACTGAAATTGTTTACATCTATTATACGATAATACAATATGAATATGGTGAATAAATATACTATCGAGACTCATTATATAATTTGAATTATTTCAAATGTATATGGAATATGTGTCATTAAGTAATAGTCTTTTAACTTAGTTTCTTAGTGATGAAGTAACCTAAAATTTGGTGATGAAGAAAAAGGAAACTATTGAAATTGTTTACATCTATTATACCTTAATACAATATGAATATCGTGAATGAATATAATATCGAGTCTCATGATATAATTTGAATTATTACCAATGTATATGGAATATGTGCCATTAATTAATAGTCTTTTAACGTAATTTCTTGGTGATGGAGTAACCTAAAATTTGGTGATGGAGAAGTAGAAAATACTGAAATTGTTTACATCTATTATACGATAATACAATATGAATATGGTGAATAAATATACTATCGAGACTCATTATATAATTTGAATTATTTCAAATGTATATGGAATATGTGTCATTAAGTAATAGTCTTTTAACTTAGTTTCTTAGTGATGAAGTAACCTAAAATTTGGTGATGAAGAAAAAGGAAACTATTGAAATTGTTTACATCTATTATACCTTAATCCCAATATAAATATGATAAATAAATATAATATCGAGACTCAACACATAATTTGAATTATTTCCAATGTATATGGAATATGTGTCATTAATTAATAGTTTTTTAACTTAGTGTCTTAATGATTAAGTAACCTAAAATTTGGTGATGAAAAAGAAGAAAAATATTGAAATTGCTTACATCTATTATACTATAATACAATATGAATATGGTGAATAAATATAGTATCGAGACTCATTATATAATTTGAATTATTCTCAATGTATATGGAATATGTGTCATCAATTAATAGTCTTTTAGCTTGGTTTCTTAGTGATGAAGTAACCTTAAAACTTGGTGATGGAGAAGAAGAAAATACTAAAATTATATACATCTATTATACCTTAATACAATATGAATATGGTGAATAAATATAATATCGAGTCTCATTATATAATTTGAATTATTACCAATGTATTTGGAATATGTGCCATTAATTAATAGTCTTTTAACTTAGTTTCTTAGTGATGAAGTAACCTAAAATTTGGTGATGGAGAAGAAGAAAATACTGAAATTGTTTACATCTATTATACCATAATTCAATATGAATATGGTGAATAAATATACTATCGAGACTCATTATATAATTTGAATTATTTCAAATGTATATGGAATATGTGTCATTAAATATTAGTCTTTTAACTTAGTTTCTTAGTGATGAAGTAACCTAAAATTTGGTGATGAAAAAGAAGGAAAATACTGAAATCGTTTACATCTATTATACCATAATACAATATGAATATGGTGAATAAATATACTATCGAGACTCATCATATAATTTGAATTATTATCAATGTATAAGGACTGTGTGCCATTAATTAATAGTATTTTAACTTTGTTTCTTGATGATGAAGTAACCTAAAATTTGGTAATGGAGAAGAAGAAAAATATTGAAATTGTTTATATCTATTATACCTTAATACAATATGAATATCGTGAATGAATATAATATCGAGTCTCATTATATAACTTGAATTATTACCAATGTATATGGAATATGTGCCATTAATTAATAGTCTTTTAACGTAATTTCTTGGTGATGGAGTAACCTAAAATTTGGTGATGGAGAAGTAGAAAATACTGAAATTGTTTACATCTATTATACGATAATACAATATGAATATGGTGAATAAATATACTATCGAGACACATATTATAATTTGAATTATTTCAAATGTATATGGAATATGTCTCATTAAGTAATAGTCTTTTAACTTAGTTTCTTAGTGATGAAGTAACCTAAAATTTGGTGATGAAGAAAAAGGAAACTATTGAAATTGTTTACATCTATTATACCTTAATCCAATATAAATATGATAAATAAATATAATATCGAGACTCAACACATAATTTGAATTATTTCCAATGTATATGGAATATGTGTCATTAATTAATAGTTTTTTAACTTAGTGTCTTAATGATTAAGTAACCTAAAATTTGGTGATGAAAAAGAAGAAAAATATTGAAATTGCTTACATCTATTATACTATAATACAATATGAATATGGTGAATAAATATAGTATCGAGACTCATTATATAATTTGAATTATTCTCAATGTATATGGAATATGTGTCATCAATTAATAGTCTTTTAGCTTGGTTTCTTAGTGATGAAGTAACCTTAAAACTTGGTGATGGAGAAGAAGAAAATACTAAAATTATATACATCTATTATACCTTAATACAATATGAATATGGTGAATAAATATAATATCGAGTCTCATTATATAATTTGAATTATTACCAATGTATTTGGAATATGTGCCATTAATTAATAGTCTTTTAACTTAGTTTCTTAGTGATGAAGTAACCTAAAATTTGGTGATGAAGAAGAAGAAAATACTGAAATTGTTTACATCTATTATACCATAATTCAATATGAATATGGTGAATAAATATACTATTGAGACTCATTATATAATTTGAATTATTTCAAATGTATATGGAATATGTGTCATTAAGTAATAGTCTTTTAACTTAGTTTCTTAGTGATGAAGTAACCTAAAATTTGGTGATGAAGAAAAAGAAAACTATTGAAATTGTTTACATCTATTATACCTTAATTCAATATAAATATGGTGAATAAATGTACTATCGAGAGTCAATATATAATTTGAATTATTTCCAATGTATATGGAATATGTGTCATTAATTATAAGTCTTTTAACTTACTTTCTTGGTTAAAAAAGTAACCTAAAATTTGGTGATGGAGAAGAAGAAAAATACTGAAATTGTTTACATCTATTATACCATAATACAATATGAATATGGTGAATAAATATACTATCGAGACTCATTATATAATTTGAATTATTACCAATGTATAAGGACTGTGTGCCATTAATTAATAGTGTTTTAACTTTGTTTCTTGGTGATGAAGTAACCTAAAATTTGGTAATGGAGAAGAAGAAAAATATTGAAATTGTTTACATCTATTATACCTTAATAAAATATGAATATGGTGAATGAATATACTATCGAGTCTCATTATATAATTTGAATTATTACCAATGTATATGGAATATGTGCCATTAATTAATAGTCTTTTAACTTAGTTTCTTAGTGATAAAGTAACCTAAAATTTGGTGATGAAGAAAAAGAAAAATATTGAAATTGTTTACATCTATTATACCTTAATACAATATAAATATGATGAATAAATATAATATCGAGACTCAACACATAATTTGGATTATTTCCAATTTATATGGAATATGTGTCATTAATTAATAGTTTTTTAACTTAGTGTCTTAATGATGAAGTAACCTAAAATTTGGTGATGAAAAAGAAGAAAAATATTGAAATTGTTTACATCTATTATACTATAATACAATATGAATATGGTGAATAAATATACTATCGACACTCATTATATAATTTGAATTATTCCAAATGTATATGGAATATGTGTCATCAATTAATAGTCTTTTAACTTAGTTTCTTAGTGATGAAGTAACCTAAAAACTTGGTGATGGAGATGAAGAAAGTACTGAAATTATTTACATCTATTATACCTTAATACAATATGAATATGGTGAATAAATATAATATCGAGTCTCATTATATAATTTGAATTATTACCAATGTATATGGAATATGTGTCATTAAGTAATAGTCTTTTAACTTAGTTTCTTAGTGATGAAGTAAACTAAAATTTGGTGATGGAGAAGAAGAAAATACTGAAATTGTTTACATCTATTATACCATAATTCAATATGAATATGGTGAATAAATATACTATCGAGACTCATTATATAATTTGAATTATTTCAAATGTATATGGAATATGTGTCATTAAGTAATAGTCTTTTAACTTAGTTTCTTAGTAATGAAGTAACCTAAAATTTGGTGATGAAGAAAAAGAAAACTATTGAAATTGTTTACATCTATTATACCTTAATTCAATATATATATATGGTGAATAAATGTACTATCGAGACTCAATATATAAATGAATTATTTCCAATGTATATGGAATATGTGTCATTAATTATAAGTCTTTTAACTTATTTTCTTGGTTAAAAAGTAACCTAAAATTTGGTGATGGAGAAGAAGAAAAATATTGAAATTGTTTACATCTATTATACCATAATACAATATGAATATGGTGAAAAAATATACTATTGAGACTCATTATATAATTTGAATTATTACCAATGTATAAGGACTGTGTGCCATTAATTAATAGTCTTTTAACTTTGTTTCTTGGTGATGAAGTAATCTAAAATTTGGTAATGGAGAAGAAGAAAAATATTGAAATTGTTTACATCTATTATACCTTAATACAATATGAATATGGTGAATGAATATACTATCGAGTATCATTATATAATTTGAATTATTACCAATGTATATGGAATATGTGCCATTAATTAATTGTCTTTTAACTTAGTTTCTTGGTGATGAAGTAACCTAAAATTTGGTGATGGAGACGAAGAAAATACTGAATTATTTACATCTATTATACGATAATACAATATGAATATGGTGAATAAATATACTATCGAGGACTCATTATATAATTTGAATTATTTCAAATGTATATGGAATATGTGTCATTAAGTAATAGTCTTTTAACTTGGTTTCTTAGTGATGAAGTAACCTAAAATTTGGTGATGAAGAAAAAGAAAAATATTGAAATTGTTTACATCTATTATACCTTAATACAATATAAATATGATGAATAAATATAATATCGAGACTCAACACATAGTTTGAATTATTCCAATGTATATGGAATATGTGTCATTAATTAATAGTTTTTTAACTTAGTGTCTTAATGATGAAGTAACCTAAAATTTGATGATGAAAAAGAAGAAAAATATTGAAATTGTTTACATCTATTATACTATAATACAATATGAATATGGTGAATAAATATACTATCGAGACTCATTATATAATTTGAATTATTCCCAATGTATATGGAATATGTGTCATCAATTAATAGTCTTTTAACTTAGTTTCTTAGTGATGAAGTAACCTAAAAACTTGGTGATGGAGAAGAAGAAAATACTAAAATAATTTACATCTATTATACCTTAATACAATATGAATATGGTGAATAAATAAAATATCGAGTCTCGTTATATAATTTGAATTATTACCAATGTATATGGAATATGTGTCATTAAGTAATAGTCTTTTAACTTAGTATCTTAGTGATGAAGTAACCTAAAATTTGGTGATGGAGAAGAAGAAAAATATTGAAATTGTTTACATCTATTATACCAGAATTCTATATGAATATGGTGAATAAATATACTATTGAGACTCATTATATAGTTTGAATTATTACCAATTTATATTGAATATGTGCCATTAATTAAAATTCTTTTAACTTATTTTCTTGGTGATGAAGTAACCTAAAATTTTGTAATGGAGAAGAAGAAAAATATTGAAATTGTTTACATCTATTATACCTTAATACAATATGAATATGGTGAATAAATATAATATCGAGTCTCATTATATAATTTGAATTATTTCCAATGAATCTGGAATATGTGCCATTAATTAATAGTCTTTTAACTTAGTTTCTTGGTGATGAAGTAACCTAAAATTTTGTGATGGAGACGAAGAAAATACTGAAATTGTTTACATCTATTATACGATAATACAATATGAATAAGGTGAATAAATATACTATCGAGACTCATTATATAATTTGAATTATTTCAAATGTATATGGAATATGTGTCATTAAGTAATAGTCTTTTAACTTAGTTTCTTAGTGATGAAGTAACCTAAAATTTGGTGATGAAGAAAAAGAAAAATATTGAAATTGTTTACATCTATTATACCTTAATACAATATAAATATGATGAATAAATATAATATCGAGACTCAACACATAATTTGAATTATTTCCAATGTATATGGAATATGTGTCATTAATTAATAGTTTTTTAACTTAGTGTCTTAATGATGAAGTAACCTAAAATTTGGTGATGAAAAAGAAGAAAAATATTGAAATTGTTTACATCTATTATACTATAATACAATATGAATATGGTGAATAAATATACTATCGAGACTCATTATATAATTTGAATTATTCCCAATGTATATGGAATATGTGTCATCAATTAATAGTCCTTTTAACTTAGTTTCTTAGTGATGAAGTAACCTAAAAACTTGGTGATGGATATGAAGAAAGTACTAAAATTATTTACATCTATTATACCTTAATACAATATGAATATGGTGAATAAATATAATATCGAGTCTCATTATATAATTTGAATTATTACCAATGTATATGGAATATGTGTCATTAAGTAATAGTCTTTTAACTTAGTTTCTTAGTGATGAAGTAACCTAAAATTTGGTGATGGAGAAGAAGAAAATATTGAAATTGTTTACATCTATTATACCATAATTCAATATGAATATGGTGAATAAATATACTATCGAGACTCATTATATAATTTGAATTATTTCAAATATATATGGAATATGTGTTATTAAGTAATAGTCTTTTAACTTAGTTTCCTAGTAATGAAGTAACCTAAAATTTGGTGATGAAGAAAAAGAAAACTATTGAAATTATTTACATCTATTATACCTTAATTAAATATAAATATGGTGAATAAATGTACTATCGAGACTCAATATATAAATGAATTATTTCCAATGTATATGGAATATGTGTCATTAATTATAAGTCTTTTAACTTATTTTCTTGGTTAAAAAGTAACCTAAAATTTGGTGATGGAGAAGAAGAAAAATATTGAAATTGTTTACATCTATTATACCATAATACAATATAAATATGGTGAAAAAATATACTATCGAGACTCATTATATAATTTTAATTATTACCAATGTATAAGGACTGTGTGCCATTAATTAATAGTCATTTAACTTTGTTTCTTGGTGATGAAGTAATCTCAAATTTGGTAATGGAGAAGAAGAAAAATATTGAAATTGTTTACATCTATTATACCTTAATACAATATGAATATGGTGAATGAATATACTATCGAGTCTCATTATATAATTTGAATTATTACCAATGTATATGGAATATGTGCCATTAATTAATAGTCTTTTAACGTAATTTCTTGGTGATGGAGTAACCTAAAATTTGGTGATGGAGAAGTAGAAAATACTGAAATTATTTACATCTATTATACGATAATACAATATGAATATGGTGAATAAATATACTATCGAGACTCATTATATAATTTGAATTATTTCAAATGTATATGGAATATGTGTCATTAAGTAATAGTCTTTTAACATAGTTTCTTAGTGATGAAGTAACCTAAAATTTGGTGATGAAGAAAAAGAAAAATATTGAAATTGTTTACATCTATTATACCTTAATACAATATAAATATGATGAATAAATATAATATCGAGACTCAACACATAATTTGGATTATTTTCCAATGTATATGGAATATGTGTCATTAATTAATAGTTTTTTAACTTAGTGTCTTAATGATGAAGTAACCTAAAATTTGGTGATGAAAAAGAAGAAAAATATTGAAATTGTTTACATCTATTATACTATAATACAATATGAATATGGTGAATAAATATACTATCGAGACTCATTATATAATTTGAATTATTCCCAATGTATATGGAATATGTGTCATCAATTAATAGTCTTTTAACTTAGTTTCTTAGTGATGAAGTAACCTAAAAATTTGGTGATGGAGATGAAGAAAGTACTGAAATTATTTACATCTATTATACCTTAATACAATATGAATATGGTGAATAAATATAATATCGAGTCTCATTATATAATTTGAATTATTACCATTGTATATGGAATATGTGTCATTAAGGAGTAGTCTTTTAACTTAGTTTCTTAGTGATGAAGTAACCTAAAATTTGGTGATGGAGAAGAAGAAAATATTGAAATTGTTTACATCTATTATACCATAATTCAGTATGAATATGGTGAATAAATATACTATCGAGACTCATTATATAATTTGAATTATTTCAAATGTATATGGAATATGTGTTATTAAGTAATAGTCTTTTAACTTAGTTTCTTAGTAATGAAGTAACCTAAAATTTGGTGATGAAGAAAAAGAAAACTATTGAAATTGTTTACATCTATTATACCTTAATTAAATATAAATATGGTGAATAAATGTACTATCGAGACTCAATATATAAATGAATTATTTCCAATGTATATGGAATATGTGTCATTAATTATAAGTCTTTTAACTTATTTTCTTGGTTAAAAAGTAACCTAAAATTTGGTGATGGAGAAGAAGAAAAATATTGAAATTGTTTACATCTATTATACCATAATACAATATGAATATGGTGAAAAAATATACTATCGAGACTCATTATATAATTTGAATTATTACCAATGTATAAGGACTGTGTGCCATTAATTAATAGTCTTTTAACTTTGTTTCTTGGTGATGAAGTAATCTCAAATTTGGTAATGGAGAAGAAGAAAAATATTGAAATTGTTTACATCTATTATACCTTAATACAATATGAATATGGTGAATGAATATACTATCGAGTCTCATTATATAATTTGAATTATTACCAATGTATATGGAATATGTGCCATTAATTAATAGTCTTTTAACGTAATTTCTTGGTGATGGAGTAACCTAAAATTTGGTGATGGAGAAGTAGAAAATACTGAAATTGTTTACATCTATTATACGATAATACAATATGAATATGGTGAATAAATATACTATCGAGACTCATTATATAATTTGAATTATTTCAAATGTATATGGAATATGTGTCATTAAGTAATAGTCTTTTAACATAGTTTCTTAGTGATGAAGTAACCTAAAATTTGGTGATGAAGAAAAAGAAAAATATTGAAATTGTTTACATCTATTATACCTTAATACAATATAAATATGATGAATAAATATAATATCGAGACTCAACACATAATTTGGATTATTTCCAATGTATATGGAATATGTGTCATTAATTAATAGTTTTTTAACTTAGTGTCTTAATGATGAAGTAACCTAAAATTTGGTGATGAAAAAGAAGAAAAATATTGAAATTGTTTACATCTATTATACTATAATACAATATGAATATGGTGAATAAATATACTATCGAGACTCATTATATAATTTGAATTATTCCCAATGTATATGGAATATGTGTCATCAATTAATAGTCTTTTAACTTAGTTTCTTAGTGATGAAGTAACCTAAAAATTTGGTGATGGAGATGAAGAAAGTACTGAAATTATTTACATCTATTATACCTTAATACAATATGAATATGGTGAATAAATATAATATCGAGTCTCATTATATAATTTGAATTATTACCATTGTATATGGAATATGTGTCATTAAGTAATAGTCTTTTAACTTAGTTTCTTAGTGATGAAGTAACCTAAAATTTGGTGATGGAGAAGAAGAAAATATTGAAATTGTTTACATCTATTATACCATAATTCAATATGAATATGATGAATAAATATACTATCGAGACTCATTATATAATTTGAATTATTTCAAATGTATATGGAATATGTGTCATTAAGTAATAGTCTTTTAACTTAGTTTCTTAGTAATGAAGTAACCTAAAATTTGGTGATGAAGAAAAAGAAAACTATTGAAATTGTTTACATCTATTATACCTTAATTCAATATAAATATGGTGAATAAATGTACTATCGAGACTCAATATATAAATGAATTATTTCCAATGTATATGGAATATGTGTCATTAATTATAAGTCTTTTAACTTATTTTCTTGGTTAAAAAGTAACCTAAAATTTGGTGATGGAGAAGAAGAAAAATATTGAAATTGTTTACATCTATTATACCATAATACAATATGAATATGGAGAAAAAATATACTATCGAGACTCATTATATAATTTTAATTATTACCAATGTATAAGGACTGTGTGCCATTAATTAATAGTCTTTTAACTTTGTTTCTTGGTGATGAAGTAATCTAAAATTTAGTAATGGAGAAGAAGAAAAATATTGAAATTGTTTACATCTATTATACCTTAATACAATATGAATATGGTGAATGAATATACTATCGAGTCTCATTATATAATTTGAATTATTACCAATGTATATGGAATATGTGCCATTAATTAATAGTCTTTTAACGTAATTTCTTGGTGATGGAGTAACCTAAAATTTGGTGATGGAGAAATAGAAAATGCTGAAATTGTTTACATCTATTATACGATAATACAATATGAATATGGTGAATAAATATACTATCGAGACTCATTATATAATTTGAATTATTTCAAATGTATATGGAATATGTGTCATTAAGTAATAGTCTTTTAACATAGCTTCTTAGTGATGAAATAACCTAAAATTTGGTGATAAAGAAGAAGAAAAATATTGAAATTGTTTACATCTATTATACTATAATACAATATGAATATGGTGAATAAATAAACTATCGAGACTCAACACATAGTTTGAATTATTCCCAATGTATATGGAATATGTGTCATCAATTAATAGTATTTTAACTTAGTTTCTTAGTGATGAAGTAACCTAAAAACTTGGTGATGGAGAAGAAGAAAATACTAAAATTATTTACATCTATTATACCTTAATACAATATGAATATGGTGAATAAATAAAATATCGAGTCTCATTATATAATTTGAATTATTACCAAGGTATATGGAATATGTGTCATTAAGTAATAGTCTTTTAACTTAGTATCTTAGTGATGAAGTAACCTAAAATTTGGTGATGGAGAAGAAGAAAAATATTGAAATTGTTTACATCTACTATACCAGAATTCTATATGAATATGGTGAATAAATATACTATTGAGACTCATTATATAGTTTGAATTATTACCAATGTATATTGAATATGTGCCATTAATTAATATTCTTTTAACTTATTTTCTTGGTGATGAAGTAACCTAAAATTTGGTAATGGAGAAGAAGAAAAATATTGAAATTGTTTACATCTATTATACCTTAATACAATATGAATATGGTGAATAAATATAATATCGAGTCTCATTATATAATTTGAATTATTTCCAATGAATCTGGAATATGTGCCATTAATTAATAGTCTTTTAACTTAGTTTCTTGGTGATGAAGTAACCTAAAATTTGGTGATGGAGACGAAGAAAATACTGAAATTATTTACATCTATTATACGATAATACAATATGAATATGGTGAATAAATATACTATCGAGACTCATTATATAATTTGAATTATTTCAAATGTATATGGAATATGTGTCATTAAGTAATAGTCTTTTAACTTAGTTTCTTAGTGATGAAGTAACCTAAAATTTGGTGATGAAGAAAAAGAAAAATATTGAAATTGTTTACATCTATTATACCTTAATACAATATAAATATGATGAATAAATATAATATCGAGACTCAACACATAATTTGAATTATTTCCAATGTATATGGAATATGTGTCATTAATTAATAGTTTTTTAACTTAGTGTCTTAATGATGAAGTAACCTAAAATTTGGTGATGAAAAAGAAGAAAAATATTGAAATTGTTTACATCTATTATACTATAATACAATATGAATACGGTGAATAAATATACTATCGAGACTCATTATATAATTTGAATTATTCCCAATGTATATGGAATATGTGTCATCAATTAATAGTCTTTTAACTTAGTTTCTTAGTGATGAAGTAACCTAAAAACTTTGTGATGGAGATGAAGAAAGTACTGAAATTATTTACATCTATTATACCTTAATACAATATGAATATGGTGAATAAATATAATATCGAGTCTCATTGTATAATTTGAATTATTACCATTGTATATGGAATATGTGTCATTAAGTAATAGTCTTTTAACTTAGTTTCTTAGTGATGAAGTAACCTAAAATTTGGTGATGGAGAAGAAGAAAATATTTAAATTGTTTACATCTATTATACCATAATTCAATATGAATATGGTGAATAAATATACTATCGAGACTCATTATATAATTTGAATTATTTCAAATGTATATGGAATATGTGTCATTAAGTAATAGTCTTTTAACTTAGTTTCTTAGTAATGAAGTAACCTAAAATTTGGTGATGAAGAAAAAGAAAACTATTGAAACTGTTTACATCTATTATACCTTAATTCAATATAAATATGGTGAATAAATGTACTATCGAGACTCAATATATAAATGAATTATTTCCAATGTATATGGAATATGTGTCATTAATTATAAGTCTTTTAACTTATTTTCTTGGTTAAAAAGTAACCTAAAATTTGGTGATGGAGAAGAAGAAAAATATTGAAATTGTTTACATCTATTATACCATAATACAATATGAATATGGTGAAAAAATATACTATCGAGACTCATTATATAATTTTAATTATTACCAATGTATAAGGACTGTGTGCCATTAAGTAATAGTCTTTTAACTTAGTTTCTTAGTGATGAAGTAACCTAAAATTTGGTGATGAAGAAAAAGAAAAATATTGAAATTGTTTACATCTATTATACCTTAATACAATATAAATATGATGAATAAATATAATATCGAGACTCAACACATAATTTGAATTATTTCCAATGTATATGGAATATGTGTCATTAATTAATAGTTTTTTAACTTAGTGTCTTAATGATGAAGTAACCTAAAATTTGGTGATGAAAAAGAAGAAAAATATTGAAATTGTTTACATCTATTATACTATAATACAATATGAATACGGTGAATAAATATACTATCGAGACTCATTATATAATTTGAATTATTCCCAATGTATATGGAATATGTGTCATCAATTAATAGTCTTTTAACTTAGTTTCTTAGTGATGAAGTAACCTAAAAACTTGGTGATGGAGATGAAGAATGTACTGAAATTATTTACATCTATTATACCTTAATACAATATGAATATGGTGAATAAATATAATATCGAGTCTCATTATATAATTTGAATTATTACCAATGTATATGGAATATGTGTCATTAAGTAATAGTCTTTTAACTTAGTTTCTTAGTGATGAAGTAACCTAAAATTTGGTGATGGAGAAGAAGAAAATACTGAAATTGTTTACATCTATTATACCATAATTCAATATGAATATGGTGAATAAATATACTATCGAGACTCATTATATAATTTGAATTATTTAAAATGTATATGGAATATGTGTCATTAAGTAATAGCCTTTTAACTTAGTTTCTTAGTGATGAAGTAACCTAAAATTTGGTGATGGAGAAGAAGAAAATACTGAAATTATTTACATCTATTATACCATAATACAATATGAATATGATGAATAAATATACTATCTAGACACATTATATAATTTGAATTATTAGCAATGTATATGAAATATGTGTCATTAATTAATAGTCTTTTAACATAATTTCTTGGTGAAGAAGTTACCTAAAATTTGGTGATGAAAAAGAAGATAAATATTGAAATTGTTTACATCTATTATACTATAATACAATATGATTTTGGTGAATAAATACACTATCGAGACTCATTATATAATTTGAATTATTTCCAATGTATATGGAATATGTGTCATCAATTAATTGTCTTTTAACGTAGTTTCTTAGTGATGAAGTAACCTAAAATTTGGTGATGGAGAAGAAGAAAATACTGAAATTATTTACATCTATTATACCATAATAAAATATGAATATGGTGAGTAAATATACTATTGAGACTCATTATATAATTTGAATTATTAGCAATGTATATGAAATATGTGTCATTAATTAATAGTCTTTTAACTTAGTATCTTAGTGATGAAGTAACCTAAAATTTTGTGATTAAAAAGAAGAAAAATATTGAAATTGTTTACATCTATTATACAATAATTCAATATGAATATGGTGAATAAATATACTATTGAGACTCATTATATAATTTGAATTATTACCAATGTATATGGAATATGTGACATTAATTAATATTCTTTTAACTTATTTTCTTGGTGACAGAGTAACCTAAAATTTGGTAATGGAGAAGATGAAAAATATTGAAATTGTTTACATCTATTATACCTTAATACAATATGAATATGGTGAATAGATATACTATCGAGTCTCATTATATAATTTGAATTATTACAAATGTATATGGAATATGTGACATTAATTAATAGTCTTTTAACTTAGTTTCTTGGTGATGAAGTAACCTAAAATTTGGTGATGGAGAAGTAGAAAATACTGAAATTATTTACATCTATTATACGATAATACAATATGAATATGGTGAATAAATATACTATCGAGACTCATTATATAATTTGAATTATTTCAAATGTATATGGAATATGTTTTATTAAGTAATAGTCTTTTAACTTAGTTTCTTAGTGATGAAGTAACCTAAAATTTGGTGATGAAGAAAAAGAAAACTACTGAAATTGTTTACATCTATTATACCTTACTACAATATAAATATGGTGAATAAATATAATATCGAGACTCAAAACATAATTTGAATTATTACCAATGTATATGGAATATGTGTCATCAATTAATAGTCTTTGAACTTAGTTTCTTAGTGATGAAGTAACGTAAAATTTGGTGATGGAGAAGAATAAAATACTGAAATTATTTACATCTATTATACCATAATACAATATGAATATGGTGAATAAATATACTATCGAGACTCATTATATACTTTGAATTATTTCAAATGTATATGGAATATGTGTCATTAAGTAATAGTCTTTTAACTTAGTTTCATAGTGATGAAGTAACCTAAAATTTGGTGATGAAGAAAAAGAAATCTATTGAAATTGGTTACATCTATTATACCTTAATACAATATAAATATGGTGAATAAATGTACTATCGAGACTCAATATATAATTTGAATTATTTCCAATGTATATGGAATATGTGTCATTAATTAATAGTCTTTTAACTTATTTTCTTGGTTAAAAAGTAACCTAAAAGTTGGTGATGGAGAAGAAGAAAAATATTGAAATTATTTACATCTATTATACCATAATACAATATGAATATGGTGAATAAATATACTATCGAGAATCATTATATAATTTGAATTATTTCAAATGTATATGGAATATGTTTCATTAAGTAATAGTCTTTTAACTTAGTTTCTTAGTGATGAAGTAACCTAAAATTTGGTGATGAAGAAAAAGATAACTATTGAAATTGTTTAAATCTATTATACCTTACTACAATATAAATATGGTGAATAAATATAATATCGAGACTCAAAACATAATTTGAATTATTACCAATGTATATGGAATATGTGTCATCAATTAATAGTCTTTGAACTTAGTTTCTTAGTGATGAAGTAACGTAAAATTTGGTGATGGAGAAGAATAAAATAATGAAATTATTTACATCTATTATACCATAATACAATATGAATATGGTGAATAAATATACTATCGAGACACATTATATAATTTGAATTATTACAAATGTATATGGAATATGTGTCATTAATTAATAGTCTTTTAACTTAGTTTGTTAGTGATGAAGTAACCTAAAATTTGGTGATGGAGAAGAAGAAAATACTGAAATTATTTACATCTATTATACCATAATACAATATGAATATGGTGAATAAATATACTATCTAGACACATTATATAATTTGAATTATTAGCAATGTATATGAACTATGTGTTGTACCCCAAAATTTGCCCTCCCTTTCTTCAGGAAACCATCTTAGATTTTTCAAAGTCCCCTGAAACAGATTCAAAGCCCTGGGTTATCCTTTTGCCCAAGCAAGTCACTTACAAGAGCAAGATGATCTCACAAACTCCAAAAACAATGCTTTCATCTTGAGGAAAATCAAATTCTAAGTGCTTAGAATGTTTCTTTAAAATAAGCGTTTTTTTTTTTAAGAAAAAATCAGCGCTTCAGAACTTCTGGATCCATTCCAGATGAAGACGGTCAGAAGTTGCAAGTTTGGCTCAGGATGGTCAGAAGTTATCTCTTCAGCAGCTACATCAGTTCAATCAGAAGTTGTAAACGTGGTTCAGAGTGTAAGCCTCAAACAGAACATACCCCTTCAGCAGTTACACAAGCTCAGTCAGAACTTGCTAAAGGAATGCAAAAGAAATATGAAAGTATAAAGGCACCTTCAGAACAGGTTGAAGTCAGAAGATGAAAGGTCAGAGGGATAGGTGTCACATTGATATAGAATCTCTAAGCCCAGATTGTCCAGAAGTAGATCCAAGGGACGTACCAGAAAACCAGGAGAATCTCCAGAGTTTGCTAAAACAACAGGTAGCCAAGGCCAGAGCATGGTTTACACTGCTGATGCAACAACCAGAATGTTGGTATTGACAGGTCTTGTCACCATTTAATGCCCATTAATGCTTCCAACCACTCCTGAGCGATCACGTGTGGCTTGGAAAATGCTTTTGCACAGATTCTGGCATGGGTCTTCACGCCACCGCCCATTTCAGAGGTCACTTCCCCCAATCTACGCCTGCTGCTGCTACCTAGGCTGAAAAAATAGCTGTTATCACAACTTCCCAGGAATTTCTGTCAAAGAACCAGTTCAAACTCTGTTGGCGCCTTAAATGTTCAAGGTATCCACAAGAACTTTTCCTATAAATAGAAAGCTTTCACCACTGCAAAAGACGTTCAAGAAGTTCAAGAAAAACAGAAAAATTGCTAAGAGAGAAACAAAACTCCTAGCAACATAACATTCTGAAACTCTGCCAAAATTTCCAGTTTTGTTTCATAACTTTAAGTTTCTCACCTTCAACTTCATCAAACACCCAGCTCTTTTCTGTAAACCAAAACGTTCTTTCCAAAACTTCTGACCCTATACACGTTTACACCTTCACTTCCCCTTTTCCAAATCTGTCCAGAACACCACCAGAACCAAAAGCTAACTTTCACTCACCATTTTCCAGAAAGTCAGGTAAGCACCTGCTGACCCTCACCACATTGTTAAGCATCATCAGCTGTGCATATTCAAGTAACATAATGTAAATATTCATGTTATTGCTGTTTATGTTCTGAGGACTCTCATACCTCAGAACGTTCTGAGCCAGTTTAGGACTTGCTTGTGACCTTGGTGATTCTGACCTCTGGGACATTTTGCTATTTTGCTGGATCCGTTCCAAATATGTTTTCTGTTTTGTGGAGTAACAACAGGATTGCAGATGTTCTGATTAATGCAGGAAAAAGCCCAGTGCTGACTTTGACGTTAGCACATCTGAAGCCTGTTTTGCTGTCAATGACCTCAGAACCTCTGAGAGTTGTTGCCTTTTCAGCAGAATCTGAACTTCTGGGTTCTCCACTAACAAACTTCTGTCTTGCAGCGCAGGGAAATCAGAACCTCTGGTTTCCCCACTAACCAGATTCTGTTTTGCAGGTTCCAGAGTCAGAAGTTCTGACTCATCCAGTTTCACCAACAGGTTGATCATCTGACAGCGGATCTGGGTCAGAACTTCTGATGGCCTCCTAACAGCGCGCAGCCTCCCTCTCTCTCTATATATATCTTGTTTTCCGCTATTTTCTTTTTTGTCTATTTTTCTCGTTGAACCCCCCATGTACAAATGTGTATCCCCCTCCCCTAACTATTGTAATAGCGTAGGATTTCACATTCCCGCTTCTTATTGCTAGTAATTAGGACGTGTATGGCAAGATAAAACTCAATGAAATAGAAAAACCTAATTCAAAGAAAAAACTCTTGTATGCAATAAAACACACTCGCACACTAACACCCCTAGGGTACTCCACTTTGTTGCCTTCCAAAATTGGGCCATATTGCATGTTAGGTCTCTTTGGGCAAAACAAACAATTTAAATGATCATAGTCCCTCGATAATATTTTTTTTCAAAACAAAATGATCAAGCCCCTTAAGAAAAATGCCCAAAGATACCTGGCACCATTGCAATTATGGTCTAAACGATGACCCGTACCCGTCCCTTTCACATCCTAACACAAGATTGCCCACCCAATATAATGGTGGAACAAACTTGTTAAAAGGGTTAAAACATAGCAATAATCTTTTGAGAAATTTAGGAGTAGACGACCTCTTAGTTACTTAAATCAAACTTGCAAAACAAAACACTTGCCTAATTTCAAAATCACACATCCCTACACTTTCAAAACCACTTTCAAAAACATTGAAAAACTTTTTCAAAAGACATACACCTTTGTATACATCCCAACATGGATCATTACAAAGGTTGCCACCACATTGGCCTCTTTTCAAAATATTTTCAAACCCACACACACACACACACACACACACACACACACAAGCACCATTTAAAAACAATTGAAAACACAAGGCAAGTGATCTAAGCAAGTAACTAAGAGCCCATGGATAACCATGGATAGAAAGGGTGCTAATACCTTCCCTTTCTATAACCTACTCCTTGAACCCAAGAAAACATCTCAAAAGGTTTTTGCTGTGCTTTTTTAACCTTTCCTTTAGGATAAAATAAAAAGTCGGTGGCGACTCTTGCTCAACCGAAACATTTGCGAAAACAAAACACAAAAACACTAGTCAGTTCTCCCACCGTATCACAGAACTGGCGACTCTGCTGGGGAGTTTCTTTTAAAGTGGAGTAACCTTAGGGTTTAGATCACCTTTGTTTTCGATTGCTTGCTTTGTTTGCTTTTACATCTTGTGGGCTTTGTATCGGAGTTTTATAGATCCTAACCCGGATCTGGGAAACCCTTTTAGGTAGCAACAAGGCTGTGAGGGAACTGTGCGGGGTATACCGACATGGTTGAAGCAGTCTGCTACGTTGATGTGGCACTTTGGTGTGTACCGGTAACCCTTGAGTTCAGTCAAGGAGAGTACGGGGCCGCCGCGTGGTGTCATGAAGCATCAACTGACCTTAGGAACCTTAATTGAACCATCTTGGCCTTTTTAGGGTAGTGAGATAACTGACTTTGGTGCAGTCCGAGGTTGGTTGATACTCGATACTACACTCAATTGAGGGTTGCTTTCCTGGAATATTTCGGTCGCCAGTTCAGTGGCTAAATCGAAACGATGAACAATGAAAGCAATCCCGTGATATTGGGACCTTTAGAACCCGGTTACTTTTGATAGGACAGGTTGAGCCCACCAAACTTCAAGAGGGTAATACCCAGACTCCATGCAGGCCTAAACTCTAAGGGTTTGTGTGACTTGTGTGCCTTACCATGTTTGCCTTTGTGAATATTGTATTTAATCATCACATCATTACATCATACAAACATCATGAGCATTGACTAACCATTTCAAGGGTTTCGAATCTTCATCTTTGTTCTTGTTTTATAGGACATGGAAACTGCTCGCAGAAAGACAATTCAGATTAGCCTTGTAAAGATCCCTCCTCAGCTTAAGGAACTTCTGTCCAGGATTCCCGAGGGCTCTTCATTCAGTGAGAGACATGGAAGACTCATCAGCTTGGTTAACACCAACATTGAGGAGGATTTGATAAAGGTCCTGTTCCAATTCTTTGACCCTCTGCATCACTGCTTCACCTTCCCGGATTATCAGTTGGTGCCTACATTGGAAGAGTTCTCCCGACTTCTGAAGGTCCCTATCCTTGATCAACTACCCTACAACGGTACGGAAGAGGAACCCAAGCTTGAGGAGATTGCTAAAGCCTTGCACCTACAGACATCTGACCTCAAGGGACATTGGGAAGTTAGAAGTGGTATCAAAGGGTTCTTAGCCAGATTTCTGTTCGAAAAGGCTCAAGAATGTTGGAACTCTCTTGACCTACGAGCTTTTGAAGAAGTTACGGCCCTCCTTGTCTATGGTTTGGTGTTGTTCCCTAATCCAGATCAGCTTATTGATATTAGTGATGTCCAGATCTTCATGACCAAGAATCCTATACCTACATTGCTGGGGGACATCCTTCACTCATGTTACACTCGAACCATGAGAAGAAGGGGTGTCCTTATGTGTTGCACTCCTCTCTTGGGAAGGTGGTTTATTTCGCACCTTCCACAATCAGTTTTGAAGAACGAGCGGGGTTTGAGATGGTCACAACGGTTAATGACTCTCACGCATGCAGATATACATTGGTGTCCTAGGTCCAGGGAAGACGTCACTATCATTGATCGTTGTGGGGAGTACCCTAATGTTCCTTTATTTGGAATCAAAGGAGGTATTACCTACAACCCATGCCTGGCTTGGAGACAGTTTGGTTATGCTCGGAAGGATGGCCCTCATGACATGTTAATTCCCGACATAGTTTTTGACTTCGACAACGATACTCAAGGACTTCGTCAGAGATTTATCAGAGCTTGGAGGATGCCAAGTAGGATAGACAGCAAGACATTGTGACACCGGAACTCCATCCCGTTGGAACCTTATCTCAAGTGGGTACGAGCCCGCTCCCAGAAATTAGTGATGCCTTATCCTCATATGCTTCCTGTGATCAAAGAACCAGTCTTGGAAGGAGAGGCGTCCTACACCGTTCAACATCCTGACATGCCCACCTCCTGGGAAGAGATGCAGAAGAGCTGGATTCAACTTAAGGAAGAACGGAATTCTCTTGAGACCAATCTACATGCTAGTGAAAAGAAGGTCCTGGAACTCACCCGCCTGCTGCACGAGGAAAGGAATCTCAACACCTACATCGCACCAAAAAGGATGCGCAATGTTTTTTTATCTTAAGGAGTTATTTTGTAATATTTGGCCCATGAGGCATTTATGTACTAACGAATTTCTCCTTATTAATATAATGTGCGTTCTTTCTTGTCTACAACAAATTTTGAATATTCTAAATCCTTGAATGCATCGCATACATACGCATTCCATTGCACCATATGCATAGCAGGTACCCTATTTCACAGGTTGCTTAATCTCCTTCGCTGTTTATTTTGCACAGTCATCATGAATCCAGACTCATCCAGTGAGAAAGCAATCAAGGCCCTTCAGGCCCAAAGTGCACAGTTTCAAGAGATGGTCCTAAGCCTAGCCCAAGGTCAGCAAGAGTTGAAGACTCTACTCCTGAAGAAGAAGAAGAAAAAGAGGACCGCATTGTTCAACACCGGACGCAGATTTGGGAACACACTCCACAATGAAGCTGATCCAACTACTTCTTCTGCTGAGAAAAACAGTCCCCAAGGGGGAGGAGCTCATAGTCCCGCAGTCTCCGACAACGAGACGGACTATAACGATGAACAATACCCACCTGCTGCTGACAGATACAAGCAATTGGAGGACCGCTTGAGCGCAATGGAAATTCAGAATGTGCCAGGACTGGATTTCGGAGATTTGGGGTTATCTTCTGGGGTAGTCATTCCACACAAGTTTAAGGCGCCTGCCTTCGCCAAGTATGATGGGGTCTCCTGCCCAAAGCTGCATCTGAGGTCGTATGTAAGGAAAATCCAACCTTACACGGCGGATAAGAACCTCTGGATTCACTTCTTCCAAGATAGCCTCTCAGGGTCACAACTTGAATGGTTCTACCAATTAGATGGAACTAGCATCCGACACTGGGAAGATTTGGCAACCTCATTCTACAGACAATACCAATACAATTCTGATCTCGCTCCTACGCGTACCCAACTTCAGGGTATGTCTCTAGGGACGGGTGAAGGGTTCAAAGAGTACGCTCAAAAATGGAGAGATTTGGCTGGCAGGGTGCAGCCTCCATTAACTGACCGAGAGCTGGTTGATATGTTCCTTGGGACTTTATCTGGTCCGTTTTTCAATCATTTGGTTGGTAACTCCTCCGCTGGGTTCACAGATTTGATATTAACGGGAGAAAGAATTGAGGCTGGCATCAGGTCAGGCAAGATACAGAAGGCTGCCTCTACAAGTGCTGAGAAGAGGCCGTTTAAGAAAGAAGCAAGCGCCGTCTATGGTCCTAGGAGACAAGTCAAGCCCGAGAGTCTCCAAGCCGTCAATGCTTTGGTCATCTCCAAACCTGTTGCTGCTCCTCAGCAGTACAATCAACAAAGAAGTGAAAGGCCCAAGAGGCAATATACCCGACTGAGTATGACATTATCTCAAATTTTACCCCAACTGTTGTCCACCAACCTGGTGACCCTCAAAGAAGCTCCTAAGGTCGTCAACACTGCGTCTCCTAAATACAACCCAAATGCCCGGTGTGCTTATCATTCTGATAGTCCCGGGCACACCACTGATGATTGCTGGGCCTTAAGAAACAAAGTGCAAGATCTGATCGACGCGAAAGAAATTCAGTTTGAAGCACCAGAAAGACCAAATGTTGTAACGGCTCCTATGCCCCAGCATAGGGTGAATGCCATTGAGGAAGAAGTGTACGCTGTTTCGGTAGATGAAGTTGTTACCCCTCTGAAGACTGTTAAGAAGAACCTACTGCAGGCCGGTTTATTTCCGGGCTGCGGTGAAGGTTGCCTGTTCTGCGCTATTTCCCTATCTGATTGTCCCTTGCTGAGGTTAGGCATCCAAGGCCTAATGGATAGCAAGGAGATTCTATTCAAAAAGACTGTTGTTCATTTGGTTCCGATGAAAGAAGTTTCCGTGATTACCATCTTCAAAAATCCAATCAAGGCTCCCCCGAAGAAGCCTATTCAAATCATGACAGTTGCGCCTGTAATCATTACTGTTCCAGGGCCCCTCTCCTATGTGTCTGATAAAGCTGTCCCCTGGCATTATGGGGCTGACGTGTATGTAAATGGAATCAAGTAAGAATTCGACGCTAGTGCCAGTATCTGCGATATCACTGGTCCAGCCAAGGTCACCCGCAGTGGTAGGCTCTTCTCGCCTGACATTGCGCCACCCGCTATTCGAAAACCCCTCCTCATAAAACCTACAAGTTTACCTAGTCCTGTTGCCGATCAAGTTGTTTCCCCTGCTACCGAGTCATCAAATGCTCGGGGCAAAGGGATTGAAGAAGAGCCTGCCCGGATGGAGGCACCAATACCCATAAATGCTGAGGCCTCCCGACAAGAAATGGAGGAGATTCTGAAAATCATAAAGAAGAGCGATTTTAATGTTGTCGAGCAGTTGGGGCATACGCCCTCCAAGATCTCCCTGCTCTCCTTATTGCTATGCTCCGAGGCCCATGCTAAGGCCTTGATCTCATTTCTCAAGACGGCCCATGTGCCGCAGGAAACGTCTGCAGTCCAGTTCACTGACTACATAGCGAATCTGACGGCGGACAACGGCTTGGGTTTTTCAGATGCTGACCTGACCGCAAAAGGGAGAGACCACAATGATGCCCTGCATGTCTCTATTGGATGCAGGGGCACTACTCTGGCACATGTATTGGTGGACACTGGTTCTTCCTTGAATGTTCTTCCGAAAAAGGCTCTAGATCGTCTGGATTATGAGGGCCTGGAGTTGAAACCCAGCAATATCATCGTCAGGGCTTTCGATGGTTCAAAGAGGATGGTTCATGGAGAGGTTAACATCCCTATCCGTGTGGGCTCTCAAGTGTTTGACTCTACCTTTTACGTGATGGATATACGTCCATCGTACTCTTGTCTGTTGGGTCGACCTTGGATCCATAAAGCAGGGGCAGTGACCTCCACCTTACACCAGAAGCTGAAGTATCCCGTCAGGGGGAAGATCGTCACTGTACAAGGAGAAGAGGAGTATATGGTGAGCCATTTGAATTCCTTCAGGTACATCGAGGTGGACGGAGAGTTTATTGAAACCCCCTTCCAGCATTTCGAGGAGGTGCATCCAATTTCAGCAGCTGCGGAGACAACGACCGAAGAGAATGGTTCCTTGAAGATGGCTTCCCTAAGGGATGCCCGGGCTGTGGTTCAGAAAGGCAATTGTGCACACTGGGGTCAGCTTCCTGACTTCACTCAGAAGAACGACAAGTTTGGGCTAGGCTTTACTGCGGAGGCTCAGGAGGCGGCGCGCAAAGGGAAGATCAGAAAGGCTCCGGTGTTTATTTCCAGCTCAAGGGTGAACGCTATTGAGGAAGATGTGGAGGAAGCAGAGTTTGATAGTTGGATCTACCCGACTGCCAACGACGGACCGAGCAACTGGACGGCAAAGGATTTTACCCCTATCACATTTGTCACGCAGTAATTAATTTCTTTTGATTTCCGAATTTGTAACAAACAATATGTTAAAACTTTGTTGGCTCGGTGTCCTACCCGGGGCATCGTAGCTCCATTTGTGAGGGCTTTTTGTATGACATTTTCATATATCATCAATCAAAACATTGGACTTTTGTTGCATTTCAAATCTTGTGCTCTTTTCCTTTCTGTGTTATATGTATTGCAAGACAGCTGTATTTACACACACTCACTTATACAGGTTTCAATCCACTCTGGATCTCACTGGTAACAGCTCTGCTACCGCCAGTTATGACTTCGAAAATCCGATCAACTTGGCCGAAGACGAAGGTGAAGATGATTGCGAAGTGCCTGGTGAACTCGCAAGACTGCTACTCCAGGAAGAGAGGGCTATTCAACCACATGAAGAGCCTGTGGAGACAATTAACTTGGGTACTGAGACAGATAGGAAAGAGGTCAAGATTGGTGCCAATCTAGAGCTCAGCGTGAAGCAACGATTGATCCAAATGCTACAAGACTACATGGAGATTTTTGCTTGGTCCTATGAAGATATGCCCGGTTTGGATGCCGACATTGTAGTTCACCATCTGCCAACCAAGGAAGATTGCCCTCCGGTAAAGCAAAAAGTTCGACGAATGCGTCCAGAGATGTCTGAAAAGATCAAGGCCGAGGTTATGAAGCAGTTTGATGCCGGGTTCCTTGCAGTAACTTCCTACCCCCAGTGGGTTGCCAATGTGGTGCCAGTACCGAAGAAAGACGGTAAGGTCAGAATGTGTGTTGACTACAGGGATCTGAACAGGGCCAGCCCCAAGGATGACTTCCCCCTACCTCACATTGATGTCCTTGTTGACAATACAGCTCAACACAAGGTTTTCTCCTTCATGGATGGTTTTTCAGGGTATAATCAGATCAAGATGGCTCCGGAAGATATGGAGAAGACTACATTTGTGACTCAGTGGGGCACCTTCTGTTATAAGGTCATGCCGTTCGGATTGAAAAATGTTGGGGCAACCTATCAACGTGCCATGGTTTCTTTGTTCCATGATATGATCCATCATGAAATTGAGGTATACGTTGACGACATGATTGCAAGGTCTCAAACTGAGGAGGAGCACCTTGACCATCTGAGGAAGTTGTTTGATCGACTCAAGATATACAAGCTGAGGTTGAATCCCAACAAATGCACCTTTGGGGTGAGGTCCGGAAAATTGCTAGGTTTCATTGTAAGTGATAAAGGTATTCAGGTGGACCCTGCCAAGGTAAAAGCCATACAAGAGATGCCGACTCCAAAAACAGAGAAAGAAGTCAGAGGCTTCCTGGGACGACTGAATTACATTGCCCGATTCATCTCACATCTGACTGCTACTTGTGAGCCAATCTTCAAATTGCTAAAGAAAGATCAAGTGGTACGTTGGAATGATGAATGTCAGGCCGCCTTTGAAAGGATAAAGGAATATCTCCAAGAGCCACCCATTCTTATGCCACCGGTTGAAGGGAGACCTCTGATACTATACTTGACAGTACTTGACAAATCAATGGGGTGTGTGCTGGGGCAGCATGACGAGTCTGGCCGAAAAGAGCACGCTATTTATTACTTGAGCAAAAAGTTTACCGACTGTGAGTCTCGTTACTCACTGCTTGAGAAAACTTGTTGCGCTCTTGTATGGGCTGCTCGCCGGCTAAGACAGTATATGCTGACTCACACTACTTTGTTGATTTCAAAGATGGATCCCATCAAGTACATATTTGAAAAGCCCGCTCTGTCTGGAAGGATAGCGAGATGGCAAATGATCTTAACAGAATATGATATCCAATATACAACTCAGAAAGCAATTAAGGGAAGTATACTGGCCGATCATTTGGCACACCAACCTGTGGACGATTACCAATCATTGAACTTTGATTTTCCAGATGAAGATATCATGGTGGTAACTGACTGTGAAAAACCTGGACCGGATGAAGGACCTATGGAAGGATCCCGATGGTCCATGCATTTTGATGGAGCCTCCAATGCTTTGGGTAACGGCGTCGGCGCTGTAATCATATCTCCCGAGGGAACTCATACTCCCCTCACCGCCCGATTATGTTTCAACTGCACCAACAACATGGCAGAATATGAGGCATGTATCATGGGTTTACAAGCTGCAATCGACTTAAGGATCAAATTTCTAAGTGTCTTCGGAGATTCCGCTCTTGTGATCAATCAGATCAAAGGCGAGTGGGATACGAAACACCCGAATCTTATTCCTTACAAGGAGTATGTGTCGACCTTGCTCCCTCACTTTGAAGAGATAACTTTTGAGCATTTCCCCAGAGAGGAGAATCAGCTAGCGGACGCACTAGCCACGATGTCTTCAATGTTCAAAGTTAAATGGGACAATGAGGCTCCCCGGATCATCATCAGGAAGTTGGATGAACCAGCATACTGCTGCGAGCTCGAAACTGAGAAGGTTACTGAAAAACCCTGGTATCACGAGGTAAAAAGGTACTTGGAAGCTCAGGAATACCCTGAAGGTGCATCCGTCAATGATAAGAAGTTCATGAGAAGGTTTGCTGCAAAATTCTTCCTCAGCAACGGCATTCTCTACAAACGGAATCATGATTCGACTCTGCTGCGTTGTGTGGATAAGGCTGAAGCGGAGAAAATCATGATTGAACTACATGAAGGTACATTTGGAACGCATTCCAGTGGACACACCATGGCTAAAAAAATCCTTCGGGCGGGATATTTCTGGTCCACAATGGAAGCCGATTGCTACCAACACTCCCGAACTTGTCATAAGTGCCAGATCTATGCTGACAAGGTGCATATCCCTCCAGTTCCTTTGAATGTCCTAACGGCACCTTGGCCTTTCGCAATGTGGGGCATCGATATGATCGGTGAGATCCGACCAACGGCATCCAGTGGGCATCGCTTCATCTTGGTGGCAATCGATTATTTCACGAAATGGGTTGAGGCGGCTTCCTATGCCACAGTAACCAAGAGTGTCGTGGCGCGTTTCATCCGGCATAATCTGATCTGTCGGTACGGCGTCCCAGAAAGAATCATTACGGACAACGGTACCAATATCAATAACAAAATGATCACTGAACTCTGTGAACAATTCAAGATACAACACCACAATTCTTCTCCCTACCGGCCAAAGATGAATGGGGCTGTAGAGGCAGCCAATAAAAATATCAAGAAAATTGTGCAGAAGATGACAGTGACCTATAAAGATTGGCACGAGATGCTACCGTTCGCTCTTCACAGGTACCGCACCTCAGCAAGGACATCAACCGGGGCAACTCCCTTCTCCTTGGTGTATGGCATGGAGGCAGTCTTGCCAATCGAGATCCAGATACCCTCTCTCCGGATAATGAAGGATGCAGACCTGAATGAAGATGATTGGATCCAGACTCGACTTGATCAATTAAATCTGATTGACGAAAAGAGGCTCACTGCTATCTGTCATGGTCAAACGTATCAGAAACGGATGATCAGGGCGTTTAACAAGAAAGTCAGACCGCAAGAGTATCAAGTTGGGGACCTGGTAATCAAACGCATCATCCTTCCTCAAAGTGATCCCCGGGGCAAATGGACCCCTACTTACGAAGGGCCATTTGTGGTTAAACGTGTGTTCTCAGGAGGAGCCATGATCCTAACCACCATGGATGGTGACGACCTTCCTCACCCCGCCAACGCAGACATAGTGAAAAAATACTACGCATAAATAAAAAACCCGCTAGGTTGACATACCTAGGCAAAAATAAGGGCTTCCCGGCGAACCAAAAGGGTTCGGGCAAAAATAAGGGATGAAATGAACAAAAAAATCCGTACACACGGCAAGTCGAAAACCTGAAAGGGCGGCTTGGGCAAAAATGGGTATCCCGGTGGACTGAAAACCCGAAAGGGCGGTCCAGGCAAAAGTTAGGGATAAAAGCGTAACACTATGTCTCATTGGATCACTTCACATCCGAAATTCGGCATCAACTATCTAGCTCAGGTTTCGGCATCGACCAATCAGCTTCATCTTCAACTAGGCAGCAAAGCGATGAGACTTTCGAAGACATAAAGGCGATAGCAGAATTGGAACCCAGTGGGATTATTCACATAGCTGTTTTATTTCCTTTTTCAAAACTGTAAACTCTATACTATTTGGCGATATCCTCTTACTAGGATGTCAGCCTCTTGTACAAGAACGCCTATTCACAGGCAAAGTTTAAATCAATACAAATTCACTTGTCCATACGAATTACCATTGTTGTCCTTTTTGTGTTTTGTCTTGCGAAGAACGTCCAATGTTCATTTTTGATATATGCATTTGACATTAAATTGCTGATTCATAAATGTTTGCATATGAAACAAGAGATTAATTACAGGTGACATCAAAGACAGGGGCAATGTGGAGTTGTCTATTGCAGTCTGGTTGTTTTGTCCGCCAAGGCACCAAGGTAGGTTCAACTGAAGATTGGGGCCAAATCATCTCAATTCCTCACAGGGAAAAACAGAACACGACAATACTTTCCCCAAGCAAAGTTGGCGCCCCGTCGATCCTAAAAGGACCCAACATTCCCCGGCAGGTCTTAAAGTTCAGTCAATCTCTCCAGTAAATTCTGCAAGCTTATCCCCTGCGAGGCACGGACGTCTCACCCGAGTTTATTTAGAATTATTCCCTCACGAGGACTTATAACTGGGTTGTCCTCAGCTAAAAGTCACGGAAGACCGCTCTCGGCAAAGTTCCTTCATTCCCCAGCAGAGTCTATCTTTGGTATTCCCAAGCAGAGTTTATCTTTGGAGTTCCCCAGCGGAGTTTATCATCATTATCCTCAGCGGAATCCGTCGTTAAAATCCTCAGCAGGCCTCTCATCAAAACTTTGGCCAAGGATCTCTTCCACAGAGTAGCTTCCCGGCCGTTCGTCAAGGATTTATTTTCCTAAGATGAAATTACACTCATAAACATTTCCCATTTTCATACATCTTGCTTACATACATGATGAAACGCATACAACATCTCATGTTGAACATCATAACATCATGCATATCATACATCATGACATTGCATACAACTTATGTTTTTGCCTTTTCAGGAAAAAGACAATCCCGAAAGCAACTACCTTCAACTGTCACAATTCCAGATCCGATACCTGTATCTAGCCAGGGCACATCTGAGAGTGATCAGTTTCCAGACTCGATTCCTGTATCTAGCCAGGGCACGTCTGAAGAGTTCAAAGATTCGATTCTTGTATCCAGCCAGGGCACATCTATCAACTACAACGTTTCCAGACTCGATTCCTGTATCTAGCCAGGGCACGTCTGAAGAGTTCAAAGATTCGATTCCTGTATCCAGCCAGGGCACATCTATCAACTACAACGTTTCCAGACTCGATTCCTGTATCTAGCCAGGGCACGTCTGAAGAGTTCAAAGATTCGATTCCTGTATCCAGCCAGGGCACATCTATCAACTACAACGTTTCCAGACTCGATTCCTGTATCTAGCCAGAGCACGTCTGAAGAGTTCAAAGATTCGATTCCTGTATCCAGCCAGGGCACATCTATCAACTGTCACGTTTCCAGACTCGATTCATGTATCTAGCCAGGGCACGTCTGAAGAGTCCGAAGATTCGATTCCTGTATCCAGCCAGGGCACATCTATTAACGACTATTTCCAGATTCGACTCCTGTGTCCAGCCAGGACACATCTGTGAGCAATCGATTGTAGATTCGATACCTGCATCTAGCCAGGGCACATCTGCATAAGGAAATTAAAGATCAAACACCTGTAACAAGCCAGGAAAACATCCGTCTTTCTCAAATATACAAGTTTCTCGCTAAGGAATCTCTTAGGCGATCGACACTTCCAAATGGCATCTATAAGCCCATTCCCGACGAGGTTCTGTCACGTCTCCGGATGGCATCTGAAAGCCCATCTCCCTATCTGTCACCTCTCCAAATGGCATCTGTAAGCCCATTCCTAACATCACGTTGCTGATACTTCAACATGCGAGTGCAAATTTCAGGGCACTCTGGTGTCCAATCTTCTTTTACCTTCGAGTCGCGAAAGGCAAACTCGCCAATCTAACTCTTCAGGTTCAAGAAGATTAAACAGGGGCAACTGTTGTACCCCAAAATTTGCCCTCCCTTTCTTCAAGAAACCATCTTAGATTTTTCAAAGTCCCATGAAACAGATTCAAAGCCCTGGGTTATCCTTTTGCCCAAGCAAGTCACTTACAAGAGCAAGATGATCTCACAAACTCCAAAAACAATGCTTTCATCTTGAGGAAAATCAAATTCTAAGTGCTTAGAATATTTCTTTAAAATAAGCGTTTTTTTTTTTAAGAAAAAATCAGCGCTTCAGAACTTCTGGATCCATTCCAGATGAAGACGGTCAGAAGTTGCAAGTTTGGCTCAGGATGGTCAGAAGTTATCTCTTCAGCAGCTACATCAGTTCAATCAGAAGTTGTAAACGTGGTTCAGAGTGTAAGCCTCAAACAGAACATACCCCTTCAGCAGTTACACAAGCTCAGTCAGAACTTGCTAAAGGAATGCAAAAGAAATATGAAAGTATAAAGGCACCTTCAGAACAGGTTGAAGTCAGAAGATGAAAGGTCAGAGGGATAGGTGTCACATTGATATAGAATCTCTAAGCCCAGATTGTCCAGAAGTAGATCCAAGGGACGTACCAGAAAACCAGGAGAATCTCCAGAGTTTGCTAAAACAACAGGTAGCCAAGGCCAGAGCATGGTTTACACTGCTGATGCAACAACCAGAATGTTGGTATTGACAGGTCTTGTCACCATTTAATGCCCATTAATGCTTCCAACCACTCCTGAGCGATCACGTGTGGCTTGAAAATGCTTTTGCACAGATTCTGGCATGGGTCTTCACGCCACCGCCCATTTCAGAGGTCACTTCCCCCAATCTACGCCTGCTGCTGCTACCTAGGCTGAAAAAATAGCTGTTATCACAACTTCCCAGGAATTTCTGTCAAAGAACCAGTTCAAACTCTGTTGGCGCCTTAAATGTTCAAGGTATCCACAAGAACTTTGCCTATAAATAGAAAGCTTTCACCACTGCAAAAGGCGTTCAAGAAGTTCAAGAAAAACATAAAAATTGCTAAGAGAGAAACAAAACTCCTAGCAACATAACATTCTGAAACTCTGCCAAAATTTCCAGTTTTGTTTCATAACTTTAAGTTTCTCACCTTCAACTTCATCAAACACCCAGCTCTTTTCTGTAAACCAAAACGTTCTTTCCAAAACTTCTGACCCTATACACGTTTACACCTTCACTTCCCCTTTTCCAAATCTGTCCAGAACACCACCAGAACCAAAAGCTAACTTTCACTCACCATTTTCCAGAAAGTCGGGTAAGCACCTGCTGACCCTCACCACATTGTTAAGCATCATCAGCTGTGCATATTCAAGTAACATAATGTAAATATTCATGTTATTGCTGTTTATGTTCTGAGGACTCTCATACCTCAGAACGTTCTGAGCCAGTTTAGGACTTGCTTGTGACCTTGGTGATTCTGACCTCTGGGACATTTTGCTATTTTGCTGGATCCGTTCCAAATATGTTTTCTGTTTTGTGGAGTAACAACAGGATTGCAGATGTTCTGATTAATGCAGGAAAAAGCCCAGTGCTGACTTTGACGTTAGCACATCTGAAGCCTGTTTTGCTGTCAATGACCTCAGAACCTCTGAGAGTTGTTGCCTTTTCAGCAGAATCTGAACTTCTGGGTTCTCCACTAACAAACTTCTGTCTTGCAGCGCAGGGAAATCAGAACCTCTGGTTTCCCCACTAACCAGATTCTGTTTTGCAGGTTCCAGAGTCAGAAGTTCTGACTCATCCAGTTTCACCAACAGGTTGATCATCTGACAGCGGATCTGGGTCAGAACTTCTGATGGCCTCCTAACAGCGCGCGGCCTCCCTCTCTCTCTCTATATATCTTGTTTTCCGCTATTTTCTTTTTTGTCTATTTTTCTCGTTGAACCCCCCATGTACAAATGTGTATCCCCCTCCCCTAACTATTGTAATAGCGTAGGATTTCACATTCCCGCTTCTTATTGCTAGTAATTAGGACGTGTATGGCAAGATAAAACTCAATGAAATAGAAAAACCTAATTCAAAGAAAAAACTCTTGTATGCAATAAAACACACTCGCACACTAACACCCCTAGGGTACTCCACTTTGTTGCCTTCCAAAATTGGGCCATATTGCATGTTAGGTCTCTTTGGGCAAAACAAACAATTTAAATGATCATAGTCCCTCGATAATATTTTTTTTCAAAACAAAATGATCAAGCCCCTTAAGAAAAATGCCCAAAGATACCTGGCACCATTGCAATTATGGTCTAAACGATGACCCGTACCCGTCCCTTTCACATCCTAACACAAGATTGCCCACCCAATATAATGGTGGAACAAACTTGTTAAAAGGGTTAAAACATAGCAATAATCTTTTGAGAAATTTAGGAGTAGACGACCTCTTAGTTACTTAAATCAAACTTGCAAAACAAAACACTTGCCTAATTTCAAAATCACACATCCCTACACTTTCAAAACCACTTTCAAAAACATTGAAAAACTTTTTCAAAAGACATACACCTTTGTATACATCCCAACATGGATCATTACAAAGGTTGCCACCACATTGGCCTCTTTTCAAAATATTTTCAAACCCACACACACACACACACACACACACACACACACACAAACACCATTTAAAAACAATTGAAAACACAAGGCAAGTGATCTAAGCAAGTAACTAAGAGCCCATGGATAACCATGGATAGAAAGGGTGCTAATACCTTCCCTTTCTATAACCTACTCCCCGAACCCAAGAAAACATCTCAAAAGGTTTTTGCTGTGCTTTTTTAACCTTTCCTTTAGGATAAAATAAAAAGTCGGTGGCGACTCTTGCTCAACCGAAACATTTGCGAAAACAAAACACAAAAACACTAGTCAGTTCTCCCACCGTATCACGTGTCATTAATTAATAGTCTTTTAACATAATTTCTTGGTGAAGAAGTAACCTAAAATTTGGTGATGAAAAAGAAGATAAATATTGAAATTGTTTACATCTATTATACTATAATACAATATGATTTTGGTGAATAAATATACTATCGAGACTCATTATATAATTTGAATTATTTCCAATGTATATGGAATATGTGTCATCAATTAATTGTCTTTTAACGTAGTTTCTTAGTGATGAAGTAACCTAAAATTTGGTGATGGAGAAGAAGAAAATACTGAAATTATTTACATCTATTATACCATAATAAAATATGAATATGGTGAGTAAATATACTATTGAGACTCATTATATAATTTGAATTATTAGCAATGTATATGAAATATGTGTCATTAATTAATAGTCTTTTAACTTAGTATCTTAGTGATGAAGTAACCTAAAATTTTGTGATGAAAAAGAAGAAAAATATTGAAATTGTTTACATCTATTATACAATAATTCAATATGAATATGGTGAATAAATATACTATTGAGACTCATTATATAATTTGAATTATTACCAATGTATATGGAATATGTGACATTAATTAATATTCTTTTAACTTATTTTCTTGGTGACAGAGTAACCTAAAATTTGATAATGGAGAAGATGAAAAATATTGAAATTGTTTACATCTATTATACCTTAATACAATATGAATATGGTGAATAGATATACTATCGAGTCTCATTATATAATTTGAATTATTACAAATGTATATGGAATATGTGACATTAATTAATAGTCTTTTAACTTAGTTTCTTGGTGATGAAGTAACCTAAAATTTGGTGATGGAGAAGTAGAAAATACTGAAATTATTTACATCTATTATACGATAATACAATATGAATATGGTGAATAAATATACTATCGAGACTCATTATATAATTTGAATTATTTCAAATGTATATGGAATATGTTTCATTAAGTAATAGTCTTTTAACTTAGTTTCTTAGTGATGAAGTAACCTAAAATTTGGTGATGAAGAAAAAGAAAACTACTGAAATTGTTTACATCTATTATACCATACTACAATATAAATATGGTGAATAAATATAATATCGAGACTCAAAACATAATTTGAATTATTACCAATGTATATGGAATATGTGTCATCAATTAATAGTCTTTGAACTTAGTTTCTTAGTGATGAAGTAACGTAAAATTTGGTGATGGAGAAGAATAAAATACTGAAATTATTTACATCTATTATACCATAATACAATATGAATATGGTGAATAAATATACTATCGAGCCTCATTATATAATTTGAATTATTTCAAATGTATATGGAATATGTGTCATTAAGTAATAGTCTTTTAACTTAGTTTCTTAGTGATGAAGTAACCTAAAATTTGGTGATGAAGAAAAAGAAATCTATTGAAATTGGTTACATCTATTATACCTTAATACAATATAAATATGGTGAATAAATGTACTATCGAGACTCATTATATAATTTGAATTATTTCCAATGTATATGGAATATGTGTCATTAATTAATAGTCTTTTAACTTATTTTCTTGGTTAAAAAGTAACCTAAAAGTTGGTGATGGAGAAGAAGAAAAATATTGAAATTGTTTACATCTATTATACCATAATACAATATGAATATGGTGAATAAATATACTATCGAGAATCATTATATAATTTGAATTATTTCAAATGTATATGGAATATGTTTCATTAAGTAATAGTCTTTTAACTTAGTTTCTTAGTGATGAAGTAACCTAAAATTTGGTGATGAAGAAAAAGATAACTATTGAAATTGTTTAAATCTATTATACCTTACTACAATATAAATATGGTGAATAAATATAATATCGAGACTCAAAACATAATTTGAATTATTACCAATGTATATGGAATATGTGTCATCAATTAATAGTCTTTGAACTTAGTTTCTTAGTGATGAAGTAACGTAAAATTTGGTGATGGAGAAGAATAAAATACTGAAATTATTTACATCTATTATACCATAATACAATATGAATATGGTGAATAAATATACTATCGAGACACATTATATAATTTGAATTATTACAAATGTATATGGAATATGTGTCATTAATTAATAGTCTTTTAACTTAGTTTGTTAGTGATGAAGTAACCTAAAATTTGGTGATGGAGAATAAGAAAATACTGAAATTATTTACATCTATTATACCATAATACAATATGAATATGGTGAATAAATATACATTCTAGACACATTATATAATTTGAATTATTAGCAATGTATATGAACTATGTGTCATTAATTAATAGTCTTTTAACATAATTTCTTTGTGAAGAAGTAACCTAAAATTTGGTGATGAAAAAGAAGATAAATATTGAAATTGTTTACATCTATTATACTATAATACAATATGATTTTGGTGAATAAATATACTATCGAGACTTATTATATAATTTGAATTATTTCCAATGTATATGGAATATGTGTCATCAATTAATTGTCTTTTAACGTAGTTTCTTAGTGATGAAGTAACCTAAAATTTGGTGATGGAGAAGAAGAAAATACTGAAATTATTTACATCTATTATACCATAATAAAATATGAATATGGTGTGTAAATATACTATTGAGACTCATTATATAATTTGAATTATTAGCAATGTATATGAAATATATGTCATTAATTAATAGTCTTTTAACTTAGTATCTTAGTGATGAAGTAACCTAAAATTTTGTGATGAAAAAGAAGAAAAATATTGAAATTGTTTACATCTATTATACAATAATTCAATATGAATATGGTGAATAAATATACTATTGAGACTCATTATATAATTTGAATTATTACCAATGTATATGGAATATGTGACATTAATTAATATTCTTTTAACTTATTTTCTTGGTGACAGAGTAACCTAAAATTTGATAATGGAGAAGATGAAAAATATTGAAATTGTTTACATCTATTATACCTTAATACAATATGAATATGGTGAATAGATATACTATCGAGTCTCATTATATAATTTGAATTATTACAAATGTATATGGAATATGTGACATTAATTAATAGTCTTTTAACTTAGTTTCTTGGTGATGAAGTAACCTAAAATTTGGTGATGGAGAAGTAGAAAATACTGAAATTATTTACATCTATTATACGATAATACAATATGAATATGGTGAATAAATATACTATCGAGACTCATTATATAATTTGAATTATTTCAAATGTATATGGAATATGTTTCATTAAGTAATAGTCTTTTAACTTAGTTTCTTAGTGATGAAGTAACCTAAAATTTGGAGATGAAGAAAAAGAAAACTACTGAAATTGTTTACATCTATTATACCTTACTACAATATAAATATGGTGAATAAATATAATATCGAGACTCAAAACATAATTTGAATTATTACCAATGTATATGGAATATGTGTCATCAATTAATAGTCTTTTAACTTAGTTTCTTAGTGATGAAGTAACGTAAAATTTGGTGATGGAGAAGAATAAAATACTGAAATTATTTACATCTATTATACCATAATACAATATGAATATGGTGAATAAATATACTATCGAGACTCATTATATAATTTGAATTATTTCAAATGTATATGGAATATGTGTCATTAAGTAATAGTCTTTTAACTTAGTTTCTTAGTGATGAAGTAACCTAAAATTTGGTGATGGAGAAGAAGAAAATACTGAAATTATTTACATCTATTATACCATAATAGAATATGAATATGGTGAATAAATATACTATCTAGACACATTATATAATTTGAATTATTAGCAATGTATATGAAATATGTGTCATTAATTAATAGTCTTTTAACATAATTTCTTGGTGAAGAAGTAACCTAAAATTTGGTGATGAAAAAGAAGATAAATATTGAAATTGTTTACATCTATTATACTATAATACAATATGATTCTGGTGAATAAATATACTATCGAGACTCATTATATAATTTGAATTATTTCCAATGTATATGGAATATGTGTCATCAATTAATAGTCTTTTAACTTAGTTTCTTGGTGATGAAGTAACCTAAAATTTGGTGATTGAGAAGAAGAAAATACTGAAATTATTTACATCTATTATACGATAATACAATATGAATATGGTGAATAAATATACTATCGAGACTCATTATATAATTTGAATTATTTCAAATGTATATGGAATATGTTTCATTAAGTAATAATCTTTTAACTTAGTTTCTTAGTGATGAAGTAACCTAAAATTTGGTGATGAAGAAAAAGAAAACTATTGAAATTGTTTACATCTATTATACCTTACTACAATATAAATATGGTGAATAAATATAATATCGAGAGTCAAAACAAAATTTGAATTGTTTCCAATGTATATGGAATATGTGTCATCAATTAATAGTCTTTTAACTTAGTTTCTTAGTGATGAAGTAAGCTAAAATTTGGTGATGGAGAAGAAGAAAATACTGAAATTATTTACATCTATTATACCATAATACAATATGAATATGGTGAATAAATATACTATCGAGACACATTATATAATTTGAATTATTAGCAATGTATATGAAATATGTGTCATTAATCAATAGTCTTTTAACATAATTTCTTGGTGAAGAAGTAACCTAAAATTTGGTGATGGAGAAGAAGAAAATACTGAAATTATTTACATCTATTATACGATAATACAATATGAATATGGTGAATAAATATACTATCGAGACTCATTATATAATTTGAATTATTTCAAATGTATATGGAATATGTTTCATTAAGTAATAGTCTTTTAACTTAGTTTCTTAGTGATGAAGTAACCTAAAATTTGGTGATGAAGAAAAAGAAAACTACTGAAATTGTTTACATCTATTATACCTTACTACAATATAAATATGGTGAATAAATATAATATCGAGACTCAAAACATAATTTGAATTATTACCAATGTATATGGAATATGTGTCATCAATTAATAGTCTTTGAACTTAGTTTCTTAGTGATGAAGTAACGTAAAATTTGGTGATGGAGAAGAATAAAATACTGAAATTATTTACATCTATTATACCATAATACAATATGAATATGGTGAATAAATATACTATCGAGACTCATTATATAATTTGAATTATTTCAAATGTATATGGAATATGTGTCATTAAGTAATAGTCTTTTAACTTAGTTTCTTAGTGATGAAGTAACCTAAAATTTGGTGATGAAGAAAAAGAAATCTATTGAAATTGGTTACATCTATTATACCTTAATACAATATAAATATGGTGAATAAATGTACTATCGAGACTCAATATATAATTTGAATTATTTCCAATGTATATGGAATATGTGTCATTAATTAATAGTCTTTTAACTTATTTTCTTGGTTAAAAAGTAACCTAAAAGTTGGTGATGGAGAAGAAGAAAAATATTGAAATTGTTTACATCTATTATACCATAATACAATATGAATATGGTGAATAAATATACTATCGAGAATCATTATATAATTTGAATTATTTCAAATGTATATGGAATATGTTTCATTAAGTAATAGTCTTTTAACTTAGTTTCTTAGTGATGAAGTAACCTAAAATTTGGTGATGAAGAAAATGAAAACTATTGAAATTGTTTACATCTATTATACCTTACTACAATATAAATATGGTGAATAAATATAATATCGAGACTCAAAACATAATTTGAATTATTACCAATGTATATGGAATATGTGTCATCAATTAATAGTCTTTGAACTTAGTTTCTTAGTGATGAAGTAACGTACAATTTGGTGATGGAGAAGAATAAAATACTGAAATTATTTACATTTATTATACCATAATACAATATGAATATGGTGAATAAATATACTATCGAGACACATTATATAATTTGAATTATTACAAATGTATATGGAATATTTGTCATTAATTAATAGTCTTTTAACTTAGTTTGTTAGTGATGAAGTAACCTAAAATTTGGTGATGGAGAAGAAGAAAATACTGAAATTATTTACATCTATTATACCATAATACAATATGAATATGGTGAATAAATATACTATCTAGACACATTATATAATTTGAATTATTAGCAATGTATATGAAATATGTGTCATTAATTAATAGTCTTTTAACATAATTTCTTGGTGAAGAAGTAACCTAAAATTTGGTGATGAAAAAGAAGATAAATATTGAAATTGTTTACATCTATTATACTATAATACAATATGATTTTGGTGAATAAATATACTATCGAGACTCATTATATAATTTGAATTATTTCCAATGTATATGGAATATGTGTCATCAATTAATTGTCTTTTAACGTAGTTTCTTAGTGATGAAGTAACCTAAAATTTGGTGATGGAGAAGAAGAAAATACTGAAATTATTTACATCTATTATACCATAATAAAATATGAATATGGTGAGTAAATATACTATTGAGACTCATTATATAATTTGAATTATTAGCAATGTATATGAAATATATGTCATTAATTAATAGTCTTTTAACTTAGTATCTTAGTGATGAAGTAACCTAAAATTTTGTGATGAAAAAGAAGAAAAATATTGAAATTGTTTACATCTATTATACAATAGTTCAATATGAATATGGTGAATAAATATACTATTGAGACTCATTATATAATTTGAATTATTACCAATGTATATGGAATATGTGACATTAATTAATATTCTTTTAACTTATTTTCTTGGTGACAGAGTAACCTAAAATTTGGTAATGGAGAAGATGAAAAATATTGAAATTGTTTACATCTATTATACCTTAATACAATATGAATATGGTGAATAGATATACTATCGAGTCTCATTATATAATTTGAATTATTACAAATGTATATGGAATATGTGACATTAATTAATAGTCTTTTAACTTAGTTTCTTGGTGATGAAGTAACCTATATTTTGGTGATGGAGAAGAAGAAAATACTGAAATTATTTACATCTATTATACGATAATACAGTATGAATATGGTGAATAAATATACTATCGACACTCATTATATAATTTTAATTATTTCAAATGTATATGGAATATGTTTCATTAAGTAATAGTTTTTTAACTTACTTTCTTAGTGATGAAGTAACCTAAAATTTTGTGATGAAGAAAAAGAAAACTATTGAAATTGTTTACATCTATTATACCTTACAACAATATAAATATGGTGAATAAATATAATATAGAGACTCAAAAAATAATTTGAATTATTTCCAATGTATATGGAATATGAGTCATTAATTAATAGTCTTTTAACTTAGTTTCTTAGTGATGAAGTAACCTAAAATTTGGTGATGGAGAAGAAGAAAATACTGAAATTATTTACATCTATTATACCATAATACAATATGAATATGGTGAATAAATATACTATCGAGACACATTATATAATTTGAATTATTAGCAATGTATATGAAATATGTGTCATTAATTAATAGTCTTTTAACTTAGTTTCTTGGTTAAGAAGTAACCTAAAATTTGGTGATGAAAAAGAAGATAAATATTGAAATTGTTTACATTTATTATACTATAATACAATATGATTCTGGTGAATAAATATACTATCGAGACTCATTATATAATTTGAATTATTTCCAATGTATATGGAATATGTGTCATCAATTAATAGTCTTATAACTTAGTTTCTTAGTGATGAAGTAACCTAAAATTTGGTGATGGAGAAGAAGAAAATACTGAAATTATTTACATCTATTATACCATAATACAATATATATATGGTGAATAAATATACTATCGAGACACATTATATAATTTGAATTATTAGCAATGTATATGAAATATGTGTCATTAATTAATAGTCTTTTAACTTAATTTCTAGGTGAAGAAGTAACCTAAAATTTGGTGATGAAAAAGAAGATAAATATTGAAATTGTTTACATCTATTATACTATAATACAATATGAATATGGTGAATAAATATACTATAGAGACTCATTATATAATTTGAATTATTTCCGATGTATATGGAATATGTGTCATCAATTAATAGTCTTTTAACTTAGTTTCTTAGTGATGAAGTAACCTAAAATTTGGTGATGGAGAAGAAGAAAATACTGAAATGATTTACATCTATTATACCATAGTACAATATGAATAAGGTGAATAAATATACTATCGAGACTCATTATATAATTTCAATTATTTCAAATGTATATGGAATATGTGTCACTAAGTAATAGTCTTTTAACTTAGTATCTTAGTGATGAAGTAACCTAAAATTTGGTGATGGAGAAGAAGTAAAATATTGAAATTGTTTACGTCTATTATACCATAATTCAATATGAATATGGTGAATAAATATACTATTGAGATTCGTTATATAATTTGAATTATTACCAATGTATATGGAATATGTGCCATTAATTAATAGTCTTTTAACTTAGTTTCTTGGTAATGAAGTAACCTAAAATTTGGTGATGGAGAAGAAGAAAATACTGAAATTGTTTACATCTATTATACGATAATACAATATGAATATGGTGAATAAATATAATATCAAGACTCATTATATAATTTGAATTATTTCAAATGTATATGGAATATGTGTCATTAAGTAATAATCTTTTAACTTAGTTTCTTAGTGATGAAGTAACCTAAAATTTGGTGATGAAGAAAAAGAAAACTATTGAAATTGTTAACATCCATTATACCTTAATACAATATAAATATGGTGAATAAATATAATATCGAGACTCAACACATAATTTAAATTATTTCCAATGTATATGGAATATGTGTCATTAATTAATAGTTTTTTAACTTAATGTCTTCATGATGAAGTAACCTAAAATTTGGTGATGGATGTGATACGGTGGGAGAACTGACTTGCGATTTTGCGTTTGTGTTTGCAAATGTTTCAGTTTCGCAAAAGTCGCCACCGACATTTTATTTTATCCTAAGGAAAGGTCAAAAAGCACAGGAAAAACCTTTGAGATGTTTTCTTGGGTTCGGGGAGTACATTATGCAAAGGGAAGGTGCAAGCACCCTTTTCATCCATGGTTATCCATGGGCTCTTAGTTACTTATTTAGATCACTTGCTTTTGCTTTTCAATTGTTTGAAATGGTGCTTTGTGTGTGGTTTTGAAAGATGTTTTGAAAAGAGGCCATCATTGTGGCAACCTTTGTAATGATTCTTGTTTGAATGTATACAAACGTGTTTTTGTCTTTTGAAAAGATTTCAATGTTTGAAAGTTTGATTTGGGAAATGTTTTGAAATGGTGTTGTGAAGTGTGTTTGAAAAATAGCAAGGATGTTTTGCAAGTTTTGATCAAGTAACTAAGAGCTATATACCCTATTTTACTCAAAGATCTTTCTTATATCTTTTTAACCCTTTTGACAGTGTTGTTTTACCATTGCATTTGGTAAACAACCTTGTATTAGGATGTTTAAATGGGACAGGCGCGGGTCATCGTATAGACCATGATAGCAATTGTGTCAAGTATCTTTGGAAAATTTTTGAGAGACTTGATCATTTTGTTTAGACAACCAAGATAGCGTCATCGAGGGACTATGATCTTTTGTTTTGTTTTTGTTTTGCCAAAGTACCCAACATGCATAACATGGCCCATTTTTAAGGCAACAAGTGGATTGTAACCCTAGGGGTGCAAGTGTTCGTTGTGTATTGATTTTCATGCATTTTTATCTTTGTATCGCTGTGTGTTGATTTTGGATATTTGCATACAAACCCTAATCTCTAATCATGGCATAATTGAAAGCATAAAGTGCGAGAATTAAAAGTCTAAGCTATTACAACATGATCATGGGGATGAGGGTACAATTTTTGAATGGGGATTATTTGACAAGAAATTAAAACCCTAATTTACTATTACATCCAAATTGAATCAAATGCATAAATAATAAATGGACAATATTTAAATAAACAAAATAAATAAATATATCAAATAATATGAATTATGCAAAAAGAAGTTTTTTTTTTGTTTATTTATTTTTATGTATGCAAAAATATTTAATACAAAAAAAGGGAAGAAATAAATAAAAGAAAATTATTATTTTTGATTAAGGGGTAAACCCTAATTTTTCTTTAAGAAAATAAATATATTAATTATTTTATTTATATACAATAAAAATAAAATAGTATATGTAAAAAAATAAAATATATTTAGAAAAAGTATTTTTTAAGTATATTTAATGATAAAAGTAAAAGTTTAATATTTTTATATTTTTATATTTTTATTATAAATATCTAATAAAATAAGAGTATATATATATATATATATATATATATATATATATATATATATATATATATATATATATATATATATATATATATATATATATATATATATATATATATATATATATATATATATATATATATATATATATATATATATATATATATATATATATATATATATATATATATATATATATGTGTATGTATGTATGTATTAATTATATTAAATATGATAAAATAAAAATAAAATATATACAAAAATAAAAATGTATTTAGAATAAGATTTTTAGTGTGAATAAAAATAAAGAATAAAATAAAAGTATGATTTATATATTATTTTTAAGTAATAAATAAAACATGTACTAATTAAATTTCTTTTTATGTTAGAAAAAATAAAAATAAAATGCAAAATAAATGTGAAAAAATTATAAAAATATTTTTGAGTATTTTTTATATTTGGGAATAAATAAATAAAATCATAAATGAAAATAAAAACACAAAAATATAAAATATAAAGAAATTGGGCCAGTGGGTGCAAAAAGTAAAAGGGGGGTGCCAATAGTGAGCCAGGACCAAGCCCAGCCCACCACTTCATCTTCAACCTCTTACTTTCAAACAAAAACGCGCGCGCCTGTACCAAACATGGATATCCTCCATACGAGCTCTATTGCAAAAACACATAACATCAAAGTTGTAGATCTTTTCAAGACGAATCTAACCATATAAAAAACTAATCCTAACTCTCAAAGAACAAAGAGAATTTCTCTGGCCCTAAAATCTAACCTAATTTTTTTCACAATGTTCATGGATCAAATTCTCTTAACATGCTTAATAAAAATGAAAACTTAGCATATGTACAACTTCATGGCAATGAATACTACATTTCTTATTCACAAACCTAAGTCTAAATATTCCTAAATAGAGAGATAGGAAGTTGACAAAAACCTGTTTCAGCTGACTTCGTGTAGGGCAATGTGGAGCTTTTCAACAAGGCTTGAGATGTCTGGGAGCTTGCTTGAACTTCACTTAACCTTCTCCAATGTCTAGCTAGCCATGAATGTACTTGAATCAGCCTACAGAACTCAACCTGCACAGGCTCAAAATGAAAATGGAAAACCCTGTAAATGGAGTTACAGTTGGTGTTTAAGGTTTGGGATAGCTTGGATGGATTGAATGGAAGGTGTTTGAACAGGTTTGGGGCAAAACGCACGAGCCAATTGAGCTATGAAAGTCAAGTTACAGAGGCTGCTCTGTTTAGCCAATGAGAGGTGATTTCTGGATATGGGATGTTTAGAGGATCCAGAAATCGTGTTTCTGGCTCAGAGGGGTGTGAGAAAGATGGTTCAAATGATTACACAAGTTGTTTTTTTTTTGCTGAGGTTTCAGTTCTCATGTATTTGGCATATTTCTTGTATATGAAGCAAAAGTGGGAAGTGATGTGTAACAGGCCTGTACAGGCTATCCACCACCTTTCACACTTTGACCTTGGCCCCTCCAACTTGTTGATTTGATTTGTTGTATGAGATATGGACCATTGCTCAAGAAATCAGTTTTGACATAAAGCATGATTTAAGCAAAAATGGAAATTTTGCTTTTTCTACCTAGGGATTAATCCAAGGTGCAATGGTCTAATGACCAAAACAATGCCTTAGACCAATGATTTTGCACTTAATTATTGATTGTGAAATGGTTTTGAGGCCTGTAATCTAGTGCAAAGCAAGCTGACTTGAAATTGCAATTTGTATGAACATGAACATGCCAAGGATGAAAAATGAGTTTTTTCCAACTTCAAGCCTTCGATTCTACCTAACCACAAATTATTTTGGAGAGTTCTTGGACATTTTGGAAATCTTGAAACATGATCTACAATCCATCTTTGAAATGAAATTTGAGATTCCAAGTGGAACTATGTGAAAAATGGCCATGAAGATAGGTCAATATCCTGCCTAAACTAGGGCAAAATTTCACCAAGTTAAAAGTTTTAGGGACCCTTGTTCCAAAAATCATAACTTGAGATCCAAGCCTCTTTTTGGAAAAATTTGTGAATAAATTTTGTAGACTTTGTGGAGGACTACAACTTTCATGTTGGAGGTTTTGTTTGAATCCAATTGCATCATGGTGAAAATGTTGGGCAAAGTTAGGAAAAATTAAGAAAATTTCATAACTTAGAAAAATTCTAAGTTATGAAAATTTTCAACTTTAAACCCTAATTTGCAAAATTGGGTTTCTTGATGAACAAGTTTCATGTTTTGACATATCTTGATGAAAAATGACCCTTGGCACTTGATTTTGACCAAAAAGTCAAAGTTTGACTTTTTAGTGTATAGTCAAATTTTGATCAGTTGACTGAAAAATTCATTTGTCAATCCAATGCAATTGAGGTCTTTTGAACTTGTTGAATAGGCCAAGATGATGTCGTTGAGTCCTTGAGTTCATGGTGGAGCCTAATTTTCCATTGGCTTGGTCAAAATCAGATTATTGCCCTAGTGCAGTCAAAACCCTAAAAATGACCATTTTGCCCTTTTGAGGATCTGATCAAATTTCTTGAGGAGTTGTGGTCCCAACTTGATCAAATGGTTCATAGGAGTTCATAATGTTGATGTGGATCAAAAATCATGAGGTTTGACTGTAAATTGGCCATAGTTGACTTTTTCCCCAATATAGTTGATTTCTAGGTCAACTGTCCAATTGACTGGGCAAAAATTTGATTCAAGGCTTGAAACTTGGTATGGACAAACTTATAAGTCCAACATGAGGTATGAAAGTCACTTTGAGCATTGGAGGTCCAAAAATCCTTGGGAAAACTAAAACCCTAATTTAGATCATCAGTGCAAGGAGATGTCTTGGTCAGTGCAAAAACCTTAATCCTGTCTGGAGTTCAAAGAGTCTTGTGAGGGGAAATCTTGATAAAATGAGAGGGAAAATTTTGGGGTACAACAACTTCCCCTGTTCAATCTTCTTGATCATGAAGAGTTAGATTGGCGAGTTTTCCTTTCGTGACTCGAAGGTAAAAGAGGATTGGACACTAGAGTGCTTGTAAATTTGCACTCGTCAAAATATAGCTGAGGGAATGGGCTTAAAGATGCCATTTGGAGATGGTAGAATCTTTCTGGAGATGGACTTAAAGATTCCATCCAATATTTGTTTGTTGAGAATTAGGAGAGTGAATGTCAGAATGGTATCCATATCTGGAACGTATCTGAGTTGTATCTAGAGATTGGATTTGTATGAGCAAAGGAATGGCGTCCGTGTCTGGGGTGTATCCAAGTTGTAACTGTATTTGATTCTTGAATGAATATCAGAATGACTGCCGTGTCTGGAGTGTATCTGTATTGTATCTAAAATTTGAAATTTGAATAAGCGACAGAAAGACATCCGTGTCGGGAGTATCTCTGGGTCGGGGAATAGGTTTGAATGAGTGACAGAATGGCAACCGTGTCTAGAGCGTATCTGGACTGTATCTGAAGTTGAGATCTGTATGAGTAGCATAATGACTTCCGTGTCTGGAGTGTATCTGAACTGTAATTGGGATCTGAAAAGGTAACAGAATGACTTCCATGTCTTGGTCTTGGAGTGTATCTGGGCTTGTAGTTGATATTTGAATCTGAACGAGAAATAGAATGGCTTCCGTGTCTGGAGCGTATCTAATCTGTATCTGATTGGTGAAATCTGAATGAGTAATAGAATGACCGCCGTGTCTGGGGTGTATTCATATTGTATCTGAGATCTTTGAATATTTGTTAAAGATAGATTTTAATCTTATCCTGAAAAGGGTAAAATGTTAGCTAAAACATAAAGTTACGTTGCATGATATGTATGATGCAATAAAATGTGCTCTATCAATGTTTATGATATATGAATGTAATGTATGCGTATGTAAGCTGATTAGCTGTCTTGCTGAGGAAAATAAATCCTTGATAACTGGAGATAATGAAATCTTTGACTGCTGTTGAGGAAAATAAACCCTTGACTGCTGCCGGAGATTCAAAAACCTTTGATTGTTGAGACTGAGAATGTCCTTTGGACTACTGCTGAGGATTGAAGATCCTTGGTGGCTTGTGGGGATTAACAAGAGCTTTGACAATTTCTGTGGGGAATTGAGGATCCTTTATGACTTTCCCGGGGAAATAAGGGCAAATCCGTCGATCTCTACTGCGGAATTAAAACCTGGGAGGCCTCAACTAGAGAAATGAGAACAAGAATCTTTGTTCTGCTGGCAAATAAACTATGTGGGGAGAATGCTTATCCTGTTGGAGAGTTTTCAAGAGATTGGGTTGTATGCCAATCTACTGGGGAATCGGAGGAAGTTGGATAGTAGCCCACCGGGGTTTAAGATTTGAAATTTTGGATTCCTTTGAGGAAGGAAGCTTTATCTTCGCTGGGGATCTGTAGTTCAAAGCTTTTTGGCTCCGCTGGGGATTGGGAGTTTTAGAAACTTAACTTTGATGGGAATTTTGAATCTTAACTCCGCTGGGGATCTGAATGACATACTGCAGGGGATTTCTTCTAGAATAGCCTAAAGACGTTTTCCCATACTTTCAACCTATCATTAATTATCCTCTCTCATTTCGTTTTATTTGTAAGCAGTGATTATATTCAAAATGCGTATGCTCATTTAACAAATTGTTGGACGTTTTCAAATAAAACATAAGTGTAAAAAGAAAGAAAAGGAAAGCAAATTTCTGCACTTTGAAGTATCTTTGTATTAACTTTGGGTAAGTATTTTGTACAAAGGAGACAGAAATCCTAGTAAGAGAATGTTGTCATAAAAAAATGAGAAAAATTTATACAAAGAAAGATGGCTATGTGTAACAATTCCATGGGGTTCCCATTCTGCTATAGCCTTCACAACTATGAGTATTTTTCCATTCGTTGCTTCGTCCGCAAATGATTGGATTGATCAGAATCCTGGAGCTTGTCCGGGAAGAGATTGTCCTTAAAGTGATGCGACGAGACATAGTTATACGCTTTTATTCCCTAACTTCTTCCTGGACTTCCCTTTCGGGTTTTCGATCCACCGGGAAACCCTTTTTTTCCCAATTCGCCCTTTCGGGTTTTCAACTTTCCGGGTGTACAGATTCTTTATTTATCCCTAATTTTTTCCTGAACCGCCCTTTCGGGTTTTCGATTCACCGGAATGCCCATTTTTGCCCAAGTCGCCCTTTCGGGTTTTCAACTTGTCGGGTCGTTTTATGCGTAGTATCATTTGACTATGTCTGTGTTCGCAGGGTACGGCAGGTCATCACTGTCCATGGTGGTCAGAATCATTGCCCCACCAGAAAAGATGTTCTTGATCACAAACGGTCCTTCGTAAGTAGGAGTCCATTTGCCCCTGGGATCACTTTGCGGCAAGATGATTCGCTTGATTACAAGGTCCCCGACTTGATATACTTGCCTCTTGACTTTCTTGTTAAAGGCCTTGATCATACGTTTTTGATACGCCTGACCATGGCAAACAACAGTAAGTCGCTTTTCGTCAATCAAGTTAAGTTGATCAAGCCGGGTCTGAATCCAATCGTCTTCACTCAAATCAGCATCCTTCATGATTCTTAAGGAAGGAATCTGAACCTCGATAGGTAAAACAGCTTCCATGCCGTATACCAAAGAAAAGGGGGTTGCCCAAGTTGAAGTGTGTGTCGTGGTACGGTACCCGTGCAGAGCAAGCGGTAACATCTCATGCCAGTCCTTGTAGGTGACTGTCATCTTTTGAATGATCTTCTTGATGTTTTTTTTCGCAGCTTCGACAGCACCGTTTATCTTAGGCCGATAGGGAGATGAATTGCGATGTTGAATCTTGAACTGCTCGCACAGAGCGGTAATCATAGTATTATTTAAATTTGTACCGTTGTCCGTAATGATCCTGTTGGGGATACCATACTGGCATATGAGGTTCTGCTTGATGAAGCGGGCAACGACATTCTTTGTAACAGAGGCGAAGGAAGCTGCTTCGACCCACTTGGTAAAGTAATCAATGGCCACCAGGATGAAACGGTGTCCATTGGATGATGTAGGCTTGATCTCTCCAATCATGTTGATACCTCACATCGCGAATGGCCAAGGAGCTGTTAAGAAATTGAGAGGAACTGTAGGAATATGTACCTTGTCAGCATAAATTTGGCATTTGTGACAAGTACGGGAGTGTTGATGGCAATCAGCTTCCATGGTAGACCAGTAGTAGCCTGTCCGTAGAATCTTATTAGCCATCATATGACCGCTTGAGTGGGTGCAAAAAGTGCCATTATGTAATTCATCCATAATCTGCTCAGCTTCAATCTTATCCACACAACGGAGTAGGACACAATTAAGATTGCGCTTGTATAGGACATCATTGCTTAGAAAGAACTTGACAGCGAACCTCCTTAAGAACCTTTTGTCGTTGACTGAAGCTCCTTCAGGGTACTCTTGTGCTTCGAGATACCTTTTGACATCGTGAAACCAGGGTCGGTCCACCACTTCTTCGGTATTAATCTCATGACAATGAGCAGGTTCGTCCATTCTCTCAATGGTTATTTGAGGTGCCTCACTATCCCATTTAAGTTTAAACATGGATGACATTGTAGCTAGCGCATTTGGTAGCTGATTCTCTTCTCGCGGGAAGTGCTCGAAGGTAATCTGCTCAAAATGTGGTAACAATGTCAGGACATGTTCTTTGTAAGGGATGAGGTTAGGGTGTTTAGTATCCCACTCTCCTTTGATCTGACTGATAACCAAAGTTGAGTCCCCAAATACAACCATAGTTTTGATTCCTAGGTCAATAGCAGCCTTGAGACCAAAGATACAAGCTTCATACTCGGCCGTGTTGTTGGTGCAGCTGAAGTAGAGTCTAGAAGTGAAAGATGTATGGCAACCCTCTGGAAAGATAAGTACCCGCGCTGATACCATTGCCAAGTGCATTTGAAGCACCATCAAAGTACAGGGTCCATCGGGATCCTTGTTCAGGTCCGTCATACGGTCCGTTATCTTTAATGTTGTCCAAAGTCATAATATCCTCGTCAGGGAAGTCGAACCTCATAGATTGGTAATCTTCGACGACTTGATGTGCTAGATGGTCAGTTATTACACTCCCCTTTATAGATTTTTGGGTCGTGTACTGGATATCATACTCAGTCAGGATCATCTGCCATCTAGAGATTCTTCCGGATAAAGCAGGCTTCTCGAAGATGTACTTGATCGGATCCATTTTGGAAATCAACAAAGTGGTATGTGTCAACATATACTTCCTTAGCCGGCGAGCAGCCCATACCAAAGCGCAGCAAGTGTTCTCGAGCAGTAAGTAGTGAGTCTCACAGTCGGTAAACTTTTTTCTAAGGTAATAAATGGCATTCTCTTTTCGGCCAGACTCGTCATGTTAGCCCAGTACGCACCCCATTGAGTTATCCAAAACAGTCAGATACATGATTAAAGGTCTTCCTTTGATAGGTGGCATCAAGATAGGAGGTTCAAACAAATACTCCTTGACCTTATCGAAAGCAGCTTGATAGTCGTCATTCCATTCAACCACCTGATCTTTCTTCAACAACTTGAAGATTGGCTCACGGGTAGATGTTAGGTGAGAGATGAACCTTCCAATATAGTTTAAGCGTCCCAAGAAACCTCTGACCTCCTTCTTAGTGTGAGGGGCAGGCATTTCTTGTATAGCTTTGACGTTGGCAGGATCAACCTTAATGTCTTTGTTACTGACGATGAATCCCAAAAGTTTACCGGACCTGACTCTGAAAGTGCACTTGCTAGGGTTCAGTCTGAGCTTATATTCCTTTAACCTGACAAACAGCTTTTGCAGATGGTCGAGGTGTTCTTCTTCTGTTTGTGAACGGGCTATCATGTCGTTTATGTAGACTTCAATCTCATGATGTATCATGTCATGAAACAAAGCTACCATGGCTCACTGATAGGTTGCCCTGACATTCTTCAGTTCGAATAGCGTCACTTTATAGCAGAAGGTACCCCACTGCGTAACAAAAGTAGTCTTCTCCATGTCTTCGAGGGCCATTTTGATCTGGTTGTACCCTGAAAATCCGTCCATGAAAGAGAATACCTTATGTTGAGCTGTGTTGTCAACCAAGATGTCAATGTGTGGTAGTGGAAAATCATCTTTAGGGCTAGCCCTGTTTAAATCTCTGTAGTCCACACACATTCTGACTTTGTCGTCCTTCTTAGGTACAGGCACAATGTTAGCAACCAATTGTGGATAGGAAGTAATAGCCAGAAATCCAGTATTGAACTGCTTCATCACTTCAACTTTGATCTTCTCAGACATGTCGGGCCTTATTCGGCGGACTTCCTGTTTAATTGGTGGACAGTCTTCTCTTGTAGGGAGATGGTGAACCACAATATTTGTATCCAGTCCCGGCATGTCTTCATAGGACCAGGCAAAGATCTCAACATATTCATTCAACAGCTGAACTAAACGCTCTTTGACATTTGGCTCCAGCTTGGCACCCACTTTAACCTCTTTTTTGTCTTCCTCTGTTCCCAAATTGATAGTCTCTAACAACTCTTCATGGGGCAGAATAGCCCTTTCTTCTTGTTGCAAAAGTCTAGCTAACTCTCCAGGCACTTCACCGTCTTCATCACCTTCGTACTCGGCATGATTGACCAAATCTTCAGAGTCACTGAAGGCCAAAGCAGAATAGTCACCCATGGAATCTGGAGTGGATGGGTACCTACATTTTGTGAGTGTGGGTGTGTGTAAGGGATAGCTATCCTTAATAAAATGTAAAAGGAAAGAAAATGAACACAAAAGTTTATAGATGAAAACGTCCATGATTCATTAAAAATGGCATATGAAAATGAAGAATCAAAACCCTTACAAATGGACCTATATGCCCCGGGTAAGGCATAAGGCGAAAAGAGTGTACGAATTGTTTAAAAGTTATTACAGACCAACATAAATGTTCAAAAGATAAATTACTGATTGATGAAAGTAATGGGAACAAAGTCTTTCGCCTCCCAGTTGTTCAGTCCCCCTTCAATGGTTGGAAAGATCCAATCTTCAAAGTTACCTTCTTCATCATCATCTTCTAAAGCATGAACTCCATGGTGAGTGATTTTTAAGGGTGGTCCTCCAGCCTGGGAGCGACGCACAGCTTTCTGGCTAGCAGCAGTGAAACCCAGTCCGAACTTATCTGTCTTGTAAAGTAAATCTGGCAGTTGACCCCACACTGTACTCCCTCCTTCCTTGATTACAGCCTCTGCATCTTTAAGGGATGACATCCGGGACACATGTTTGGTAATGAAAGGCACATCAGTCATTGTCTTTGCTACCGCAACTTCAGGAGAAACCTCTTCAAAGTGTTGGAAAGGTGTTTCTATGAATTCACCATCTAACTCCATGTAGCAGAAAGAGTTTAGGAGTCTTATCATATACTCCTCCTCACCGTGAACTATTATGATCTTACCCTGGACTAGGTACTTGAGCATCTGGTGTAGAGAAGAAGTGACTGCCCCAGCGTTGTGGATCCATGGCCTTCCCAACAAGCATGAATATGAAGGACGGATGTCCATTACATAAAATGTAGAGTTGAAAATTTCTGTTCCCACCTTAATTGGGATGTCCACTTCTCCGTGAACCATCCTCTTAGAACCGTTGATGGCTCTAACAACGATATTACTGGGCTTTAGGGTCAAACCCTCACAGTCCAATATGTCCAATGCTTTCTTTGGCAGAACGTTTAAAGATGAACCGGTATCAACCAGAACATGAGCAAGTGTAGTTCCTCTGCACTCTACCGAGACATGCAGTGCATCATTATGCTTTCTTCCCTTAGACGTCAAATCGGCATCAGAGAAGCCAAGACCATTATCGGCTGTAAGGCTAGCCACGCACTCTTGAAACTGATCCACAGAAGTTTCTTGAGGTACGTGTGCCGTCTTTAGAAATTTTATCAAGGCTTTGGCATGAGCCTCGGAGCAGAGCAGTAGAGCCAGCATAGATATTTTTGAAGGGGTTTGCCCCAGCTGCTCTACGACATCGTAGTCGCTCTTCTTAATTATCTTTAAGATTTCCTCCATCTACTTTTGCATGGTATCGGGGATAACCAAAGTCTGAGCCCTCGTCCTGACGGGCGCTTCTTGGATCCCCTTACCTTTATCAGCAGTAACAGCAGAGGGTACAACTTTGGGAGTAACAATTTCTTCAATTACTGGACTTTGCACAGATATTTCGATAGGCACAGGAGCACTTGAGGGTTTGAACACTTCCCGTGGAGGAGCAATCTCCGGAGAGAAGATTCTTCCTCTACGAGTTATCTTACTTGTCCCTACAATATTCCCCACATCAGGAGTCTCTTCATCAGAGCTTTCTTTGACTGATTCAATCTACTTCACACTGTGATAGAAGATCTCTCCTCCATAATTCCACGGTATCATCTTGTTAGACTTAAATGGGATAGGCCCCGGCATGGTAATGTTTAACGGTACAAACTTTGGATCAGGTGTAATCTTAACAGGCCTTTTGTAGGTCTTGGAAAGATTGTCGGAAATGGTGATTATAGCAACATCATTGATTGGAGTAACAAGAGTTTTCTGAAAGAGGATCTCTTGAGTATCCATCAAGCGTTGAATGCCTGACTTCAACAGCGGACAGTCGGATTGCAAGGTCGAACAAAGGTAACAATCTTTTTCACAGCCCGGGAAAATCCCGACTTTCAACAGATTCATCTTGATCATTGGCAACGAAGTCATTAAGTCATCAACAGTAGTAACATGAAGATCTTCCACAATAGCATGGACATTATGACCACATTTTGGCATAGGAGCGGATATCACATTAGGTTTTTCGGGAGCATCAGACTCTACCTCCTTGGCATCTATCAAATCTTGGATCTTGTTTTTAAGGGCCCAACAGTTGTTGGTGTCATGCCCTACATTGTCTGAATAATATGCACATTTTGCATTGGAATGATAATAGGGAGAAGAGGTATTTGGGTTTTTCGGCGCTTCTTTCAAGTTTGTAAGGTTTAACTTTAACAGATAAGGGAGGACCTGAGCTGGTGTCATATTGATCCGGGTGAATTGCCGTTGTGGCCTTTCTACCCTTTGCTGGTTAGCTCTAGGTTGATTGCTTCGAGGTTGATCGGCTGAAGAGTTCTGGATTATCACAGCCCCCACCGCTGGTCGGCGCTCCATTCTTCCTTGATTTCTCTGGGTGTAAACAACAGAAATTTCCTTCTTGGCTGGGAAGGTCTTCTTGATAGTAGTGGAAGCAGAGGTATCCTTCTAAATTTTACCACTCTTAATGCCATCTTCGACCCTTTCACCGGTCAGAATTAATTCGGTGAACCCTGCAGATGAGCTCCCAATCAAGTGATTGAATAATGGTCCTGATAGGGTCCCCAAAAACATGTCAACCAGCTCTCTATCCGACAATGGTGGCTGCACCCTTCCAGCCAAATCTCGCCACTTCTGGGCATACTCCTTAAATCCCTCATTAGAGGCCATACCCATGCTCTGTAGTTGAGTACGAGTAGGCGCTAAATCTGCATTGTATTGGTATTATCGGTAGAAAGCAACAACTAAATCTTCCCAGTTATGAACATCAGACCTCTCAAGTTGATAGAACCAGTCCAATTGCATACCCGACAAACTATCTTGAAAAAAGTGGACCCATAGATCCTTATCAGAAGAGTGAGGTTGGATCTTTCTGACGTAGGACCGCAGATGCATCTTCGGACAGGACAAACCGTCGTATTTAGCAAATGTAGGTACTTTGAACTTGGGAGGAATGACGTTCCCAGCAACCAACCCTAGTTCTTCGAAATCTAGCCCAGGTACCCTTTGCACTTCTATGGCTGCTAGCCGGTCTTCAAGATTCTTATACTTATCATCCGCCGGAGGATACTGCTGTTCGGAGTAAACTTCATCCTCTTCCTCTTCTTCTTCTTCAGCTTCAGATTTAGACGGCATTGCAACTCCCTTTCCCTTACCAACCCCTTCGTCAGACGTCGAGGGGAATTCCAGAACTCTCCTAGCCTGATGCTCAAATCTTCTTCCCCTCATGGCCACACCAATTCTTTTCTTTTTCTTCTTTTATGGTTCCTTCTCTAACAGTGCTTTAAGATCCTCTTGACCCTTTGCCAAGGTCATGAGGATTTGTTGGAATTGAGAATTGTGTGCTTGCAGATCTTTAACCGTTTGCTCTATATCCATCTGGCTGAAATAAACAGCAGAAAGATAAGGAAACCTGGTGTGAAGACCTGTTTATGCATATGATGAATTATATGTTATTCATGTAATGCATTCAAGGATTCAGAAATTCAAATTTGTTGCAAACAAAAAGAACACACGTCTTATTAATAAGAAGAAATTTGTTAGCACATAAATGCCCCATGGGCAAAATATTACAAAATTCTTAATGTAAAAAGACGTTGTGCATCTCTTTGGCACGATGTAAGTGTTAAGAGTCTCCTCTTCGTGAAGTCGGAGGGTAAGCTCCAAAACCTTCTTCTCACTGGCATAGAAGCTGGCTTCAAAAGTGTTCCGCTTTTCCTTGAGCTGTATCCAACTCTTTTGCAATTCATCCAATGATGTTGGCATGTCTGGATGTAGGAGGGTGTATGGAACCTCTCCTTCCACAACAGGATCTTTGATCATAGGCAGAATGTGAGGGTAAGGCATTATAAGACTCTGGGCGCGGGTTCGTACCCACTTGAGATAAGGCTCAAGGGGGATGGAATTCTTGTGTCCCAGTGTCTTACTATCCACTTTGTTGGGCATCCTCCAAGCTCGATAAACCTTTGTCGAAGTCCTTGAGCATCGTTGTCGAAGTCAAAAACCAAGTCTGGAATCAGCATATCATGAGGGCCATCTCTTCGGGCATACCTAAATTGTCTCAGAGCTAAACAGGGGTTGTAGGTAATACCTCCTCTAATGCCAAGTAGTGGGACATTAGGAATTCCCCACAACGATCAATGATGATGACATTTTCTCTAGACCGAGAACACCAATGAACATCGGAATGTGTGAGGGTCATCAACCGTTGTGACCACCTTAAACCCTGCTCATTCTTCAAAACTGATTGGGGAAGGTGAGAAATAAACCACCTTTCTAGAAGAGGAGTACATCACATGAGAACACCTCTTTTCCTCATTGTTCGTGTGTGAGATGAGTGTAGGATGTCTCCAAGCAATGTAGGCATGGGATTCCGAGATATGAAAATCTTGACAGCATTCACATCTATAAGCTGATCAGGGTTTGGGACAAGACCAACCCATAGATGAGAAGTGCTACAATCTCCTCAAAAGCTTGTAGATCTAGAGAATTTCAGCAGTCTTGTGCCCTTCTCAAACAGAAACTCTGCCAAGAAACCCTTGACACCACTTCTGGTTTCCCAATGACCTTTGATATCAGATGGTTGCAAGTGTAGGGCTTGAGCAACATCTTCAGGCTTTGGTTCTCTTTCCGTACCTTTGTTAGGGTAGTTGATGGAGAATAGGAATCCTCAGGAGTTGAGAAAATTCCTCCAAAGTAGGTACTAGTTGGTAATCAGGGAATGTGAAACAGTGGTGTAGGGGGTCAAAGAACTGGAATGAGAACTTTCACCATGTCTTCTTCAATGTTGGAATTGACCAAGTTGAGAAGTCTGCTATGTCTTTCACTGAAGAGAGAATTCTCTGGAATCTTGGAAGTAAGCTCCTTAAGTTGAGGAGGGATTCTCACAAGGTTGATTTGAATTGTTTTCCTGCGAAGAGATTCCCATGACCAACAAAACAAGAACAAAGATGAAGATCCAAACCCTTGAAATGGTTAGTGGATGCACATGATGCTTATGAAGTTCATGATGTATGCACAAGTATATGTTACAAGCAAATAACACAAGTTCCTAGTTTCAGGCTTGCATGAGGTTTCATAGGTAAGTACCCTCTTGAAGTTGGTTGGCTCAACCTGTCCTATAAATAGTAACCGGGTTCTAAGGAGCTCAATATCACCGGATTACTTTCTGTGTTCATTGTTTCAGTTTAACCACTTAACTGACGACCGAAATATTCCAAGAAAACAACCCTCAATGAGTTGTAGTATCGAGTATCTACCAACTTCGGACTGCACCAAAGCCGGTCATCTCACTACCCCTAATAAAGGCCAAGATGGTCAAGTAAGGTTCTAAGAGTTCATTAGTGCTTCATGACATCACTCAGCGGCCCCGTATTCTCTTTGATTGACTCAAAGGCTACCGGGTACCCACAAATATGTCGCACTAATATAGCTATTGCTTCAACCATGTCGGTATACCCCGTACAGTTTCCACAACGTATTGCTATTTACCTATGAATGTTTCCCAAATCTGGGTATAGGATTTCAAGCCCAAACAATAGAACCAAATGTAAAGCAATCAAAGCAAACAAGATAAGCATGCCAAGGTGATCTAAACCCTAAGGTTACTCCACTTTTAAAGTTTTCCCCAGCTAAGTCGCTAGTTCTGTGATACGGTGGGAGAACTGACTTGGGATTTTGCGTTTGTGTTCGCAAATATTTCGGTTTAGCAAGAGTCGCCACTGACTTTTTATTTTATCCTAAGGAAAGGTCAAAAAGCATAGGAAAGACCTTTGAGATGTTTTTCTTGGGTTCGGGGAGTAGATTATGAAAGGGAAGGTGCAAGCACCCTTTTCATCCATGGTTATCTATGGGCTCTTAGTTACTTGTTTAGATCACTTGCTTTTGCTTTTCAATTGTATGAAATGGTGCTTTGTGTGTGGTTTTGAAAGATGTTTTGAAAAGAGGCCATCATTGTGGCAACCTTTGTAATGATTCTTTTTTGAATGTATACAAAGGTGTTTTTGTCTTTTGAAAAGATTTCAATGTTTGAAAGTTTGATTTGGGAAATGTTTTGAAATGGTGTTGTGAAGTGTGTTTGAAAATAGCAAGGATGTTTTACAAGTTTTTGATCAAGGTAACTAAGAGCTATCTACCTTATTTTACTCAAAGATCTTTCCTATATGTTTTTAACCCTTTTGACAGTGTTGTTTTACCATTGCATTTGGTAAACAACCTTGTATTAGGATGTTTAAACAGGACAGGCGCGGGTCATCGTATAGACCATGATAGCAATTGTGTCAAGTATCTTTGGAAAATTTTTGAGGGACTTGATCATTTTGTTTAGGAAACTAAGATAGCTTCATTGAGGGGACTATGATCTTTTGTTTTGTTTTTTGTTTTCTCAAAGTACCCAACATGCATAACATGACCCATTTTTAAGGGAACAAGTGGATTGTAACCCTAGGGGTGCAAGTGTGCGTTGTGTATTAATTTTCATGCATTTTTTATCTTTGTATTAGGTCAAACTACTTGTTGATTTTGGATATTTGCATACAAACCTAATCTCTAATCATGCATAATTGAAAGCATAAAGTGCGAGAATTAAAAGTCTAAGCTATTACAACATGATCATGGGGATGAAGGTACAATTTTTGAATGGGGATTATTTGACACGAAATTAAAACCCTAATTTACTATTACATCCAAATTGAATCAAATGCATAAATAATAAATGGGACAATATTTAAATAAACAAAATAAATAAATATATCAAATAATATGAATTATGCAAAAAGAAGTTTTTTTTTGTTATTTATTTTTATGTATGCAAAAATATTTAATACAAAAAAAAGGGAAGAAATAAATAAAAGAAAATTATTATTTTTGATTTAGGAGTAAACCCTAATTTTTCTTTAAGAAAATAAATATATTAACTATTTTATTTATATACAATAAAAATAAAATAGTATATTTAAAAAATAAAATATATTTAGAAAAAGTATTTTTTAAGTATATCTAATGATAAAAATAAAAAGTGTAATATTTTTATATTTTTATTCTAAAATATCTAATAAAATAAGAGTGTGTGTGTATATATATATATATATATATATATATATATATATATATATATATATATATATATATATAATATATATACTATATATATATATATATATATATATATATATATATATATATATATATATATATATATATATATATATATATATATATATATATATATATATATATATATATATATATATATATATATATATATATATATATATATATATATATATATATATATATATATATATATATATATATATATATATATATATATATATATATATATATATATATATATATATATATATATATATATATATATATATATATATATATATATATATATATATATATGTATTAATTATATTAAATATGATAAAATAAAAATAAAATATATACAAAAATAAAAATGTATTTAGAATAATATTTTTACTGTGAATAAAAATAAAGAATAAAATAAAAGTATGATTTATATATTATTTTTAAGTAATAAATAAAACATGTACTAATTAAATTGCTTTTTATGTTAGAAAAAATAAAAATAAAATGCAAAATAAATGTGAAAAAATTATAAAAATATTTTTGAGTATTTTTTATATTTGGGAATAAATAAATAAAATCATAAATGAAAATAAAAACACAAAAATATAAAATATAAAGAAATTG